>PPKB02000018.1:0-251136 GCA_003707605.2 Tetrapisispora fleetii | reverse complement strand
CACTTGTAGATTAAGTGACCGGTGGTAGTAGATTTACCAGAATCGACGTGACCAATGACGACAACGTTAATATGAGACTTCTCTTTACCCATTTTGATTGTGTTAGATTATTGTGCCTTTTTTGAAATCTCCAACAGAAGAAGAAAATTTATACCAACATGAAACCAATTTTAAATGAGTAATACGAAAATATACTACTAATAAATTTATAAAAATATATATATGTAACAATTACATTTTTGTAATTAAAAAATTTTAAAAAAAATTATCAAATTGAGAGGTTATATAAAATTTTTATTTAAAAAAAATTGGAAATGATGAAAGAAATGAGAATTTTCCAGAAAAAAAAAATAATTTTACGAAAACTTTTTACAAAAACCGTCAGAGTTGTCAGAGTTTCTCACTATTAAGCTGTGCAATGAGGCAATGGAAAAGACAGCGTTGGTTAGTAGTAAATAATGCAATTGTGAACTGTCAGTTAATTTTGCCCGGGAAGGCACAGTCTTGAATCTGTGGTGGTTATCTTATCATGTATGAATGCTGTATAAGGAAGTAAGCAATGCGTTGACTTTCCAGTTACTTACATGGATGAATAACAGACGTAAGAAAATAGAGAGTAATACGTTGTTTCCTTGGATCGAAGTATTTTGCTTATCTTCTTGACCCACACACATGTAGCAAAGAGATGTTGAGTTGAACCAAAAACTTTTTCTAAAATTTTCAATATGTATGGGTGTACAGTCCTCAGATTTATGTGTATCACGTGATGATTTATTGATTTTTGCTAATGAAAGAAACTGTCGTTATAGGAACACCAAGGCATTTAGATTCGTCACATAGTTATTATTCTTATTATATGGCATTCATATATGTAATTAATATATTAATTAAAAATCGTCACTATATGTTTCCGTTTGTATTGTCATCGAGTGGATTATTGGTCGAGTCTGTCTCCATGTTGATGCGTACAGACGGTGATGGGGAATTGGTAGTGTAATTATCCAGGTTATCTAGAATATTATTTTGTACTTCCATATCTCGAAGAAATGAGTCGTCTGATGTATTGGGATTATTTAGTCTGATTGTTCCGTCATTGTTTTTGAAATTGGCGAAACCATTCGAAAGTCTTGAATACGCGCCAGTACTGCTATGGTACTTCGAAGATATATTCTCTCTTGACAAATTATTTATAATGAAAGTTGGAACCTCTGAAGCTTTATTAACAAGAAACTTTATCGCCATTTTCCATTTTGGTTCGCTCTCAATTATCTCCCATCTTGTCTGGTTAGAGTCCCTACCGTATCCAGAGAAACGGCTATTATTTCCGGTGTTGTTATCATTATAAGAACGGAAAGAATCGTTTGTATTGATCATTTTTAGCATTTGTCTTCTTGCAAGCTCTACTAAAAAGAAAACAAAAAATATACCAAAAAATATACGCTTAACATTAACATCATTAACCTGGTTAGAAGTAGGGCATGCTTGTAAACTTCTAACTTCAAACATATACGCACAGTCATGCAAACTTCCCAAGAAATTTATTTGTGCAGCGGTTTGCACTTCTCTATCACAGATGAAATTTATTAGAGTAGATCTCCGTTCTTTACCGTTGGGGCACATAGAACCATTTTCGTATCTTAATGATATCTTTCTATTCACTATGTTTCTATCTCCTAATAATATTGGTTTTGTGTTAAATTCACCTATTGAAACATACTCTTTTGTCGAATTATCGAAAAAATAAGCGCCTGTCTTTCTAGTTAATGGGAAACCAGGCTCTTGCTCTTGTTTAGTTGAAATTGCACTCGAGCAAACACTTAAAGTAAAATTCCTGTAATTATGTGGATCGTCATAGTACCAACCTTTAACCAACCATTTTGTCTTTGAACTTATTGGCGGACTACTTTTATCTCTACCATTACCAACATCAATAGGACTTTTTCGTTTGTTCGGAGTAGGCGTCAACTGTGATAAATCAATATATGATTCAGTTCTATGATTTATTAATGCACAAAATAAATCATTCTCATAGTCATCCAAATTGTCACTCAAAACTGGATGTAAAACAAATACTGACAGTAAAAAGACACTCAGCAGTAAAAAACTTTTCATTTTTGTATGCCCCTTCTCAGAGTGGAAATTTTTGGAATATTATAACACATAAAATATAAACTCCTTAGTGAGAGCTTTTTAACTACCTGCTTTCCCAGATATAATCACAGAATAACTAACATCATCGAAATAAATAAACTTAATATACTGCTTATCGGAACAAAAGAACAAGTTTCACCAGTACCCTTTTCAAAATATCAACCGATATATTATTGGTCACGTGCCATATAATCTATAAATCAAAAGTTACATTCCATTACCAAAAGCACTAGAGCATGGCAACATTAATGAAGCATACTTGTATAAGACATGTAGTTCATACAAATAGTGCTATTATATATATGTGTGGGCAAGTGCACTCTTTGCAGCATGCAAGAGTAAGGTAAACAACTAGATGTATCAAGCGCATCCATTTTGTATAGATAGGTGTATTAAATATATAGATAGAAAACTTGAAAGACACAATACAACGTGTATTGCTTTGAACGTACGATCAAAAACAAAGCTGGATCTTGGTACTATCGACAAGAATATTACAAAGCAGAGCGCTTTCACTCTCTATAACTAGAACTTCCGTATCCATTCATGACCTCAATGAAATAAACTATTCCAGAAGTATTAGTCCATTGTTGAGTTTATTTTGCTGTAATGATTGAAAAAAGCTAAACTGTATTACGCTAAACATCGGATAGAAAGTAAACATGGCGACCTTTTGACTGATTGCCTATTACAAAGTAACGTTTTCGTGGCAAGTTAAAACTTTGTTTGTCCCTGATACAAGAGTACGATGATCACACAGACATTTCACTGAAAGGTCTGAAAGTTCTAAAAGTTTAACGAAATAGTTCATGTAATCTGTTGTTCGGAAAAATTTTCATTCCTTGTATTACTGTTGAGATAAATTTGCTGAAAAGCTAGTTTGCCTTTGTTTGCCTTTGTCTTGCTTTATTTTACTTCGTTGTGTTCAATAGGATGAACTATTAGTAGTTGATTGCGTTAGCTTACTGTTTGTAGGTTATTTATTTACTTAGAGAGTCGTCGTGGTGAACTCGCTGTTTTTTATGTGTACATATCTACCTTTGCGCTTTTATTCCTGATGAATTAAGTAATATAACAATTGAAACTTGTGATACAATTCGATAGAAGATGGGTTGTTCATTCATTTATTTATGACATTGTATTTGTACTTGGTCTTTCTATGTATTTGTTAAGTCATCGCGATTATTGCTGTTGGGTTATTTGGTCGTGGTGACATGTGAGCTGAAATATAATTTAATTTAGTGTTGGTTAACGTCAATGTTGAAATAAATTTAGTATAATAAGAGGTCATATTTTTAAGTTTTTGGAAGATGTTATTTTGTGTATTTTCCAATTGTAAATTGTAATTAATTGTCTTTTTCTTGTTAATTAGGCATATGTCAGTATCGATTACTATATTCGAAATAGACTTTAGTCAAACACATATATTTTCATTAAACTAGCCAAAAAAAAAATGTCAGCTTCTACTTGTCAATGTGGTTCAAACTGTAAGAGCAACTGTTCTAGTGCTTCTACATGTTGTTGTGCTTCCAAGTCTGCTGCTGCTGCTACTTCCTGTCAATGTGGTGACAGCTGTGCTAAGAATTGCGGTTCATCATGTGCCTGTGCTTCTAAGCCTGTTGCTAAGTCATGCAATTGTGGTGATGCTTGCACCAAGAACTGTGGTGATACCTGTGCTTGTTCTGCCAAGAAACCAGAAGATGTTTGTCAATGTGGTTCAACATGTGCCAGTAAGTGCGGTTCATCATGCAAATGTAGCGCCTAAGCGTGTGTTAACAGCTGCAGATTGAACTAGGTCGAATAGCAAAATATGCTTTTGTGTTGTGTTCCTACAAAAGTGAAACTATTTTCTTAAACATTAGCTAATTCTCAAGTAACAATACTCAAGTTTGTTTTAAAATTATTTAGTTTTAACGTTTTATTTTAGGTTGGTTTTAGTTACTGGTTAATATTTTTAGTTAATTTACATACTATTAATATATTTAAATGATAATATATATTATATTATTTTTGAATGCTGTTAACATTTTTTTGGCAATTTATTTATATAGGTTCTTACTTTTTAAGGTCGAATTCTTCAGATTATGACTTAGCAAAATATAAGCTTAAAACCTCAATTAAAAAAATTAAAGACCCATTAGAAACCATTTATTATGGTTTCAAACATATTCATTGGGTATGTTGAAGTTTGTTTATGGTAATGCTACTCATTCTATAAAATATCAACTTATTTCTTATTATATCAATTTTGAATATTTTATGTTTATTTATCAAAATGTTATTTTAAGCGAATAACGGTATCATTATCATAACTATATATAAAGTGTATCGTTAACTGAAAAAAGAACTGTACTCATATTCATATCCATATATTTGGTTCACTACTACCCAAACCTGGTAAGTAGTCAACATATTGCAAATTCTATTTGGTCGTCTATATGTAATATATTTTGAGCCCTTAATTTAAGTATCAATAGTACGATATAAAGATCAGCAAATATCATTTAATGATCCTTTGATGGTATACGAGATTCGTTCTTATGAGAGCATAAATATTAATTTGAGTTTATATAAGAGTATAATCTCTACGTTGAATAATAATAATATACATTTATTTTCATAAATAGAAGTTTGGCTAAATTTATGTGAATTGATATTTCTCTTATTTTAATATTTTTTTCAAATGGTCAAACATATATGGTACGTCTTTAGACACTGTTTTTGCAATTGTAGCATTTTGTAAAAATTTTGGAACGTTACCACCCGCATCACTACTAGTACACATTGTCCAAATGAATTCTTCTGTTTTATAGTTATATTCAATTTTTTCTACACTCACATAATAAGCTTTTGTATGATTCAAGTGTTTTGTACTCTCTTTCAAAGGCATATCTGCTACTAGTGACACAATTAAAGCAGTTTCAAACCCAGTTTTTTCATCAACGAAAGGCTCCACTGGGTAAACCCATTCATTAAATTCTCTAGTGTTCAGAGTTTTACCTAATTCATATTCTAAATTAACCAATATCCATCCAGATTTCGTTTTCTTTAACACATCAATTTTATTTAAAGTTTCAATATATTCAGACTCTATTTCAGATCTTGTAGCTCTGTCCTTCATGAACCATCCACCCTTCTTATCTCTCACAACTCCAATTAAATAATAAACAATCTTCTCATAAACTTCCTTTTTAATCTTATGTTTCGATACTCTACTCATCCAATATTCAGAATCTATATTAGTAGAGTAACACTGCACACTAATGTCTTTACCGTCTTCTTGGAAAGTCTTATTTTTAAAATTATAACATTTCCCCTTCTTCCAACTATCCACAACCTGTGCAGTCATATACAAACCAGCCTTAGTTATCTCATCACAACGTGTTGGCAATTCCTTCTCTCGAAATGGTTTAGCAGATAAATGAAATACTGTCATCTTTTTCGAACTATTGCTCCGCAATGGCGACAAGATATTCAAACTACAGACTCAATTGACCTTCACAACATCCAAGATCCAACAACACAACTTCAAATAATTGTTTCTGACAAAAGCCATCCATTTATAAATATGCTCGCATACTTAACTTCCTTTTATTTTATTTATATTAATAGCACATTATTTTAATGCTAAAGCGCCATTATTGTACAAATATCAAATTTCACTCAAAATCTTGCGGGCCTTTTTCACTAAGGACTACTTTATTACATAAACTATATCTGTCATTCTGATTTTAAAATAGCAATTCATTCCATTGTTGAGATACACGCATACAGCATCAGGACAACAAGCATACCTTAAACTAGAAATTCAAAGGCAGTTCCAAAGGCACAAACCAAAAGGGCAATGTTATTTTTCATTTGATTGTGAAAAGATATTTGAAAAGAGTAAATTAGTCCTTTACAAGAGCAGCGATCTGGTCTACGGAGTTATGCTAATGTCGAGGAGTCAGCAGTTAATTCTAGTCTTGTTACTATAGACCCATTGCTTTTGTCAGCGAGAGCGACAGCCTCTTGGAGATGTTTATTCAACATCGTTTTAGTATTCAATTAATAGAGTTGTAGTAGCACATGAATCTGCTGACGGTACTTTAGCCCTAATGAAATTTTTTACTTATTTCTTAAGAACATTATATGTGGTGTAAGGATTTCGCTATAAAATTTTTTTTGTCGATTTCTGAAGTAAAAATTTTAGTATATAAGTACAGTAAGTTTATCGAAAATTTTCAATTAAAAAATGTCTTCCACTAGTATTTGTCATAATATAGTATTTTGGGTATGCAAAGTTTTGTATTTATTTTAGTGTTAAAGTAAGATAAAGCAGGGTAGAGTTTGTGCAAGCAATCTGGTTTGCGCAGAGAATTACAGATCATAGAATGAGGACTTCAATTTTGTAACCAGAAGGTTGCTCTGAAGTGAATCTACCGATATCGAAGTTCTCTACTGTTTAAACCTTTGAATGTCTATTAAAATCTAATTGAAAAAATATTTAAATGATTATACTTTTTTCCAATATACCAATTGTTCCGACTGAATAGTAGGATTTTCTATATGTCGACAACCTTTTTTTCGTTAAGTTTCAGCCTTGTATGACAATTTATTTTAAATTAGATTTTAGAAAAGATTTTTCAAAGATTTAAAGATTAGATTGGATGTAATAGATTCACTTGAGTTGAATAGAGGAAATTTTTTTTTTATATGATGATTATATTTGTCGACCGGGCGGACATATTAGTATCAGTGGTGAAGTAGTCTTATATTGATCTTTCTTTTGTGTACAAATTTAAAAAGAGAGTGTTAGGACAATATTGCTTCATTGCTGAGAATTGATGATTGGTCACAAGATATCTGATTTTTTTCATTATAAACGATTATATTATTAGGAAATAATAGACCATTTATAATAGTAATGTTTTTCTCATTTCTTTTTTCTTTTGTAATTTCCAAATGTTCTTTATATGATGATTTTTTATATTCACACTGTACTAGATAGTTTTATTACTATTAATGACTAGATATAACAAAAAAACTGATTTAATGACTCTGAACTAAAGAACAATCTTAAACTTTGTACATTGAGCATATCATATTTATAAAAACTACGAGTTACCAAAATGGTAGCCAACCTATATACATTTGAGATAAATTTTCAATTGAAGTTGCCTCTTGAATCAAAGTTTCCACTTGACCTGGAACACTTAAAACTAATCCGTCCCGAGAATCAATACCACGAATTTTATTTCTTAAGACTTTTAGTGCTTTTTGAATAGAATGATCCATATTTCTGTCGTACATAATAGTTTCAATAACGTTAACTAATGAAACTTCATTTTGTCGCATAATTGATACTGTTACTTCACTTGATTTTTTGAATGTACCTTCAGTTCCCATGATTCCGAGTGCATCAAACAAATTCTGAGTTAATCTAAAAGGGACAATTTCAGGCACCGGTAACCTTTTACCTTTCTCAAATAAACAGTCGAAATCAACGTGCAATACCTTACCCGTTTCAACGTCTAATAAAATATTCTCACAGTGCCTATCACCCAAACCTAAAATATACCCAACCATAGACATCACTGCATATGATCTGGAATACTCATTTCTTGAATTGAACCAACTTATAGGATCAGGAAATGTTTCCAAAAACCACTGGTGTAGCACTGGAGGGAATTTTTCTAGTTGTGTCCTATGAAAGCCCATTTTTTGATCTTGGCGCACGTTTTGCCATTGATCATAAAGGCCTTTTAAACTATATTTAAGTTTCATACTTTCATATTTTGTTACGAAAATTGACCGTAGTGTAACAACATTTGGAACAATTTCAATTAATCCACAGTCTTCCCTTAATGACAGAACAGAATACGTAGTTATACCCAGATTTCTCTTTGTGGCTTCAATTTCTTTTCCTAGCATAAAATCCATAGTAGTAGCAAACTGCATATATTGGTTATCTTGTCGCACATCTTCTTTTTTACACATTATTCCATATACCATACCATCAGAACCAATGATGTTTAACTTTTTTGGTTTTTTTAGAGATGAAAATATCTTATAAGAGGACCCAAACTTAGCAATTGTTACTAACGAACCAAATGGTTGGTATGTTTTCATGGATTCTGAACTTAATGGAGAAAGCATTTCTAAATTTATCCGTACTGGAACTACCATCGATGAAGGTGCCATATTCATATTAAAGTTAAAATCTTTTTCCAGAGATCTACCTGATCTTGTAGAAGTGTTTTTGAGTTCTTTCAAGCAAACTGTAGTAAAAGCTGATACTAAATCAGAAGATTGACTTATATATTGTTGTGAGTTTTTAGAACGAGATCCATATTTTTCCATTATATATTTTCCTCTCTTAACCCTTTCTTTTGAGGTAGAATTCAACAAAACTGAAATATACCATAGCATATGGGAAGGGTATTCTAATGCTAAATTTAATAATATATTCATAATTAACTGTGATGTTATATCATGAGCATGCAAGAGCCTAGATAAAAGTTGTGTAAGGACAGAATACCAAATATACTTCGGACAACTTTGCAAAGAATTCTCAATATGCCTGCATATATCTTCTGTAGTTTTCAGCAGAACTTCTTTTCTATGACCATCAGACTCATTAACAGCAGCTGTGGCTGTATCTAACCAAAATGTAACAACTTTTGGAAGTGTTTCACGTACCTTAATTGAATTTTTCTCAAACGCTAATAAAAAGTAAGATATAGATTTATATTCTAATCTTCCATTAGTTACATAACCTTCTGCTTTCTTTCTTTCTAATAAACGGCTACAATACAGACCCATGGAATAGTAAGATTTTTCCCACTGAGGATCTAAATCTAAAACATTTCCATATTGCTTTATAATTTGCTCTGATGAAGAATAGTTAGATTGGTCCAACCACTCTGTGTACTTTAATAATATTATGGCCTTATCTCTAGATTCAACTGTAAGGTCATTTTCATATCTTTCATGTATTTCTTTCACTAATTTAATTGCCCTACTATTTTCACCTTTTGTCCATAAAATTTCAGCGAATTCAAGCTCTTCACCATGTTGGCCATATTTCAAACAGCTCATTAATGATTTACAAGCTAAATCAAGCCTGGAATTTCTTCTGCTCAACTCTGATATTTTAAAGTATGATTTCGATATATCGTTTAAAGTGAAATCAATATCTCTTATTGAATCATATGATTTTCTCATGGAAAGCAGGTGGTGATTTGGAACAAAATCAGCACCTACTCTTTTCATTCTAAAATCTAATAGTGCCGTATTGGAATCAAACAAAAATCTATCTCTACTGTTTGATAAAATGTTAATATCATATAAGCCATGTAATTTCATCAATAAATCTTGCATTTTAATAAAAGTCATTTCCCTACATGGCGCAGTAAAATGCATACCCACAAGTTTGAAACATTTATTAATATAAGTTTTAATCTTTTCGACTTCATTTGTATTTACATACGATAACGCCTTTCCAATATTATAACCAAGTAGAAGCTCAGGGTCACTTACAGATTTTAGTGTTTCTATATTTTTTAACCATAGATTTAAAGTTTTGATATCTCCTACAAGATTTGCTGATTCAATAGCCATTTTATACCATCCAACCATTTCTTTATCGATGGACACCAATGTGTCATTTATTTTTGGAGTAATGTTCATTAAAACTTTGGAATAATTTTGATGGTCGAAATCAAGCTTTAGCATTTTTGAAGTGGCATATTTTTCCTCATTAGAATTTCCCAGACTCTCAAAACAATATTGTGCCATCTTCCAACTGTCAGAATATTGTAACTCTTGAATTTTTGAACTTAAATTATCTGTAGAAAATGTCTTTAAAAGTCCATCGATAGAGTCAATATCACCAATTTCTTCATAGGTATTTTGTAATGAAAGAAGTAAATGTGGATCTGTCTCCGAGGTTGACCTTTTAGAATCTTTTATACACTGTTCTAAGTACAGAGCCGATCTTTCAAATGAATTGGTTTCTAAAGACCTTTTAGCCAGAAGATTTGCTGGAATTGCTTCTAAAAACTGTTCTGTCCTTTTCAACATCCTTAAAAATCTTTCCTCTTTAATAATAAAAGTCCCATAACTATCATTATAATTTTGTTTAAATTGCGTCATCCATTTTTTACAATATTCTATGACATTAAAAATTGATTCAAAGCACATTTTTAAAGATTCAATCTGATGATGATTCAAACCTAATAAGTCATGGTTAAAAATAAACTTAAATTCAATTATTAAGTTACGCATAATTCCCTCGTATACAGAGTCTACATCAGCTTTCATGATTATATCCATAGTAATATAAGGAAGTAAAAAATTTGATAATGTGCCATCATCTTCTCTTATTAGTGAGGAAAAAACATGTAACGGATGATCCTCCCCAGTTCCTATTTTTAATAAATCCAATGTTAAACTTTTTATCCATATCTTATATCCTTCTTTTACGTTATATGACGGATACTTAAGTGGAATATATTCTTTCCAGGACTGAGCTAAATATAATGAAGAAAGAAGAGGATACAAAGTAGTTTTTGAAATTGTATTAAATTTATCCCATAACTTCGTTTCATTTGGATACAATTCTGGCTTATTTATGTCCCATGAGGAAGAACTTAAACCACAAAACTTTAAAGACTCTTGCATAACCAAAGCAACAAAAAGTTGTTTGCTTGGGTTTTCACTTTGCCAAAATGCAGGAACTAGAATAGTGTCAAGTAACCATACTAGAAATTTAATAGTTTGTACCTCATCATTTAAATCGTATACTTTATTTTCTGATGAAAGGGATTTTCTCATATCGTAGACATTCATATCCAAAACTCCTATTAACCCAATACATCTGCTACATTGCTCGCTCAGTAGTTTATCGATTGATCTAAATTTATACGAAGCATCAATTAAGCTAGCCAGTAACAAAGTTACATTGGATTGCTTTTTAACATTAGTAAAAAAACTATGTGATCTTTCAGTTTGTTTTCTTTTCAAAAACAGTTCAATGTTGTTCAATGTTTGATGAATAACGTATTTATTGTTACTCTTTAAATTTTCTACAAATATGGGAACCCAATCTGTGGTACTACGAATCTTGCTTACCATTCTAGCAAATTTGTTACTTCTTACTAAAATACCAAGTTCAGTTTTATTTACCAGTGCAATCATAATAAATGGTCTGATATTCATGACTAAATTACTTTTGTCCTTTATCAGAATATCTAATATCTCATAAATTGTTGATTTGACTTTGAAATTAAATGTCGACCAATTTTCTAATATGTAAGATATTAATGAATCAATGACTGTAGATAATTCCTCGTCGTTTAAGGAAACTACTAATAATTTCCAACATTTTAAGGCACTAAATCTAACTTCATCAATTTCTGTTGCTGTTTGCAGACAAATACTTATCTGAGCTAATGCAGAAATAATTGATTTTTTATTAGCATGTTTTATAAGAAATGAGATACCATTTATGACACGAAGCTTTTCGTAATGTGACGTCCTTCCTTCAACATCATGAATATCACATGAGAATACTTGAAAAATACCCAATATATTATCCTGTAATTTTTTTTGAAATTTCTCTTCTCGATGTGCATCCCAATCTTTTATATTCTTATATTTAGAACCATGCCTCTTGTCTTTTTCAAAATCAGTTACCAGGTACCTAAGAGCACATATGATTACCTTTTCATTTTCATTCCCTGAGCTATCGTCAAACTCATTATTTTTGTAAAGCTTCAAAAATTCAGCTAATGTTCTATAATCTGGTAAATATGCACTTATATACCCTTTATCAAAAGTTGGAAGTCTATTCAAAAACAAAGATTCCAAAGTTTCCAAAGAAAATAGACCATATTTTACCAATGATACAGCAAATATTTGTCTACTATTTTTTTCTAGTAAACCAGCTTTAACTATATCAACTCTTTCTGGGTCATTATCTGACATAAGTTTTGCAATTTCAGTAAAAGCATCATTCTTGTATTGAGTAATGGCATATGGTATAATGTATCTTTGATATATTTCTAAAATAGTTTTAGGTGAATAACCCAAGAGTTCAATTAGTCTTTGAAAGGTAAACTTTCTTTCAACGATATTTTTACCAATCTGTCTTAATAAAATAGGTAAAATTGGAGATAATAGCTGATATGGTGTTTTATCTAATATTTTTGCCATGCTTTTTATTTGAAATTTCATCATATTATGAACAGTAAAATCTGCTGAATTAAAAATATCTATCAATTTCAATAGTAAGGTATCAAATATCTCATCAGAGGTAGTTAATGTGAGTTCTACCCATGTTCTGATTAATACTTCTGTTAAATGGGCACTTTTTTGTCCTTGCAAGAATTGAACTAAAAGTGCTGTATGCTGGTCCTCTGAGTTATGTGACGCTGATATATTAAATAAGGGTATTAGTTTGCCACTTAAAATTCGCAAGTATCTATCTTCACCAGTGAAGGTCTTACTTACTATATCATAAATATTACATGGCCCTTGTGCTATAATAGTATTTTCTTCCATTGTTAACTGTGGAGGTTGATAATGTACAAATATTCTTCTCATACAAAGTAGTATACTAGCCTTAACAGAAGTCGAAAGCAGAAGAGAATTAGTATTTGTAACATAATATTTCATTAGTATTTTATATGTTTCACAAAACTTAAATGCATCTGGTCTATCAGGTTTTATTCTTTTAAAGATATTGTGTGTGGTATTATCATCACATATGTCACATCGTTCCCAATTATGGAAATTTATGTTCTTATTACTATTAATGTTTACCTGGTAGCATGTAAGTAATCCTAAGATCTCAGCCCAAATAATTAAGTCATTTTGTTGATTCGTTGTTATGGAAATTTTTATGCGGGACAAAATCTCTTCCAATAAGCTTGATAAATCCTCTTCATATTTATCTAATAGCCCGGGACCTACTTTATTTAAAGCTAATTTTAAAACTGTAACAGGTTTATTGATTTGTAAATTAAAGGACTTTAATATTTTTTTTCTTAAATTATCTAATTGATTTTGATTATTACTAAATGGAGATAGTATTTCATTTCTTTCGTATTTTTCCATTAAGTCATTTTTTAAAAGCCATATTTGGTGATTTTGATTAAATTCCAATTCATTTTCTTTTGCAAATCTTCTCCTAATATCAAATAAAATAATTAAAATGGACTTTCTACACGAGTTATTAAAAGGAATCTCATTATCAAAATTTTTATCTAGTTTTGTTAAATCTAACCATTTATCTAATGGCAAATGCTCTATAAATATGGATAAAAATTGATTTGTAAAATTTGAAGAATGTTCAATACTTTCATTCTTCATTCTAGGATTATTTCCAATTGAATGTATTAAGTAAATTCTTAGTAAACATTTCGCCAAAGTTTCATCATTTTCAAGTTCACTACTTCCTCTTAATAAATCCATGAATTGATGCAGACTAGTTAAAACAAAAATTAACTTATTTGTAGAAAGATTTTTAAAATCAATACCATATTTTATAGTTCCAGTTAATGCATAGTCAGTTATTAGAGAACAAAATAAAAGTTCTAATCGAATTACTTCTGAATATAGAGGACTATCCACGTCTAATTTAATTGATTTTAAAACAAATAAAATTATTCTGATAGATCTTTGGAAATGAAAATCCCAACTGTTCAACGCTTTTAATGATTTGAAGAAAGTTAAACTACCCTTTAAATTATCACTAGGTCCAGATAAAAAATAGAGTAATAAATATAATTCTTTTAATATTTTGTATGTTTCATTGATATTAATGTTAATGATCATCACACTATCTGTTAATTTTTTCCCAATTAAATCGAGAAAGTTTAATAAAAAAGTCGATAGTTCTACTTTTAAATTTGTTGAATGTAAAAAAACGGTTAAACTACACCATTCAGTTAATTTTTTCCTTAAAAACCACATTCTTGATTTATATATTTTAGTATCTTGTTTGTTGACACTTGATAAATTTAAATTTAGATTTGCTATTTGAATAAATTGTTCAAATAATGCTATTATCCCATAACTATTTGACTCAAATCCCGAATACTTTGAAATTTTTGACGAAAATTGGGTCCAAAGTAAATATGGCTTTGCTCTAATCAACAGATCAATTGCTTTCAATGATTTGCTGAATATTAAATCGTTCTGTTCCACAGATAGACTAGTTTTGTTATTATTCATATCAAAAGAATTTATAGCATTTTCTTTCAAGTTACTAATTAGTGTGGCCATTATCTTCAAACTTTTTTGTTCTTGTAAATTGTTTTCTGGCAAATTAAACTTTTGACATCTGCCAGACTGATTGCCAATTGCAAAACTTTCACCATCTCTTATATCCAATCGAGACTCATTAATAGCATGTATCAGCTCATCCAGATACTTTATATGTGTTTCCATTCTTATTCAATAAATAAGGATTTTGTAATATGTAGACAAAAACTTTTCTCAAAAAAAAACATTCATTATCAAATTCACTAGCCTACAAGATATAAAAATAGGTATTAAATAACAAATCTTCTCAGTTGTTGGATTTCTCACAAAATATCCTTTTTTTTCTTTATATTATAGAGAGTAAAATAATTATCATTAAAAGATTAATGGCGGTTATTTTATATAAATAAGATTGATTTTTTATTTTCTTCAATTTTAAATATCACTATTATGTAACAGATTTAAATATTCAAAATATCTGCATAGAAAAGGAAGAGGGAAACTTCGCGTTTTTGATATTAAGGTCAGGAAAAAGCCGGGTGACGTACAAATGTGCAAATTTACCCTAGAACGACATGCATTAAAGTAACCATTATATATATATATATATATATATATATGTATATGTATCCAATGATCTTAAATTAAATATACAATTATTATGAAGTACATTTAATGTACATATATATTGACAATAATAATTATATTCCTTTTTATGTTACATGGATATTTATTCTTCAAAATGAGTAGAATTTATAGTTCCAGTTAAAATTTATTACTTCGGTAGGAAGTACAATAACATTTCTTATATTGTAAACAAAACTCTCTAGCAGGAAGAATATTACTTAACAGTATATCGATTTTCTTAAATCAAATGCACATTTGCAATCATTTGCCATGCATTTTCATTCTTGTATGGTACAGTTACAGTTTGTCTATGTATGTGTTTTTTTTACAGATACTGAAAAAGTCGTGTCGTTTTGGTAGCGTCAATGTTTTCTAGCTTTAAAAAAATTAATAACTTTGAAACAACCTAAAAATATATATAATTATAATAACATTGCAATATTCTCTAACCCAAAAAACAAAGTGATCTTAATATATATTCATTATTTTTAAGAATTAGATATATTGGATAAGAGTTGAGGAAATTAGCTTGAAAGATTGACTTTTCGTTAAGGAAATTAGCTTGAAAGATTGACTTTTCGTTAAGGAAATTAGCTTGAAAGATTGACTTTTCGCTAAGGAAATTGTATTGAATTTGATTGTATATTTATATTACTGAAGTAATTTAAATATACAAGCCCTACCAATAACATGATTCAGAGTAATGTTTATGTTGGCATAAAACCTGGTTTTAATAGATTAGATGAATCTTTTTATGATGAGACTTATTCTTCAATTCCTTCTGTGAATTTCGACTATGTTTTACTTCCCATAACAAATCAAAGATATAGTCAACTTGCGATAAAAGCAGTAGAAGATTATAAAATATCACAGAAGGACAATTATGACTTATACTCTGAACTAATCATACCTGAACCAAAGTTACAAGACCTTTATATACCGCCATTCAAATCAAACGCATCATTAAATAATAATGATGTTCAAAATATTATGCATTTGGGTTTACTAGCCTCTTGGCTAGATTTGGATTCAATGGATCCTGTAATTAATGATTTCAGTTATAAAGTTTTATTAAACGAATGCAAATATGCAAGATTTTTAGGAATTAAAAAATTATTGTTGGCTCCCCCAAGAAATTTGTCAAATTTGACCCCATATGCTCAAACTATAAACAGATTATTAAATAATGAAGTTCTTACCACAGAGCCTAAAATTGTTTTGTCAATTTCATTACCTTTATTTGAAGATAGTGAACCATTTGCAACTTGGGAATTATGGAACACAATAAGGAAAATTTGTGAGTATAATGAATTATTAACCATTTCACTTGCATTACCAAGAATTAAAACACCATCATTTGTTTTAAAACGATGGTTATGTGAGCCAGTATCTTGCTTATTGATTTCTTCATCCATTTTTGAAAGTAATCAAAATAATTATCCAGTCTTGCATAAATTCAACCAAAAAATATTGAGAGAATTTCAAAGAATTAATGGTAACTCGCAAAGTGAACAAGGTCAACTTTGCGTAATTCTTCATGGTATGGAAAAATATGCTGATTATGTCAGAGGTGGTTCTGTTTCATATCTTGATTATATCAACTATTTACTTAAGAAAGAAGATAAATTAATACTAAGCGAATTTACTAATGGTACAGTTACTGTTCCAGATAAACACAGGAATTATAATGTAGATTTAATAAACGAAGAAAGATGGTTACCCAAGTTAATGTCACCTTTATTGCCTAATTCAGAAAACTTAACCAATGATACTTATTTAATATTTGAAAATGATAGAACCAAATATGATCTATACCATGAAGCTATTCATTTAGCGATTCATGATAAATTGAGCTTTATCCAGAGTAGGAAAAGCCATAATTCGAAATTTCAGATTTTAGTTGCTGGTGCTGGCCGGGGTCCACTTATCGATGAAACCTACGAGATTCTAAAATATTATAATATTTTAAACAAGTGCCAAATAGTAGCCATTGAGAAGAATCCACAGGCTTTCTTGTTTTTACAAAAGAAAAAATTTGATAAATGGGTTGATTCAGTTAATTTAATACAATCTGATATGAAAAAAATAAAAAAGGACATCGGCAAATTTGATCTTGTAATTAGCGAATTACTGGGATCTTTTGGTTGTAACGAACTATCACCTGAATGCTTAATACAAATTGAAGCTAACTGCAGCCACGAAGATACAATATTTATTCCTGAATCATACTCATCATATGTTGCGCCTGTATCAGTTCCATTGGTTAGGCAAAAACTGGATAAAATTCCAAATGGTTTTGAAAAACCTTGGTTATTGAATAATATACCTTATTGTATTTTATCTAGTAAGATTAATAAAATATGGTCATTTCAGCATCCTTTATTAAATACACCAAATAAAGACAACAAACATTTATTCAATAAGAGCAGCGAGAATGGAGAATTCAAATTAAAGCATAAATGTGAGATAGATGGATTAATTGGGGTTTTCAGTGCAACTTTATATGGTAATATCACATTTTCAACTTTACCTGAAGGGTTTGCGGTAAAAAATCTGCCAAATGAATATGAAAGTAATATCATTAATGATAAGAATGAATTATCTTATACGAAAAATTTAAAGTCATGGTCACCAATTTTCTTCCCAATCTCTGAACCATTAAGTATAACTGATGATACCGAACTTTTTGTATATATCAATAGAATATCAAATAACCAATTACAAAAAGCATGGTATGAATGGTCATTAGAAAGCTTCATATACTTAGTAGTATCATCACCATCAAATAAACACATTCCTAATGTCACTGGTAATGTAACATCTGGCAATTTTAATACGACGATGGATGAAACTGGAGAACCTATAAGCATTGAAAAACCTTCAAATGACACGGTTGCTCTTCACAACCAACAAAAACATCAAGATGTAAATAACGATAATTACTACCAAAGTGGATTTGAAACAGGAGGATGGGAAAGTGTGAATGATATTCATGAATTGACAAAAAACATGAGTGAATTGAGCACAGATAATATGGGTCATTTGAACAAGATTAATGCAATGTTCAATTTAAAGGTCCCAACTATGGACGATAGCATCAATGAGCCAAGTTTAATTGAAGTGCATAGTAAAGACAACGAAGATACAGAAAATATTGATTACACATATGAACTAGAAAATGATTTAAAGGCAGTTAGCACAATCATTGACGGGAACCCAAAAAACATTGCAACAAAAAAGAATAGTAGATACACTAGCATAGACACAAACACACATATTAATACAAATGAAAGAGTCTCCACAACTACAAATCTAAATGTAAATACCAATTCCAATCAAGTAGAGGTTAATCTACGTATTAGAACAGGTGTGACAAAACTACATAATATGAACGGTAACAAATCATTTATACCTTACTAAACAAGACATCTCCATATTTCAAATTTTTTTAACTGTCACCATTTAAGATGAATATATACACACACATATATATATATATATATATAAATCACCATTCTGAACATTAAAATGGCAAATATACGTAATCGTAAAATATACATTTAACAGATGACTAAAAGGGTAATAGCAAATGCAGATTCCAAGACAGCGAGATTTCTAGTTTTCTTACTGTGCGAATAAGAGAATAACGTATGACGATTCCTTACATTTTTGTGACAATCATGGAAGTACATTACCCAGATTGTCTGTGTTGCGACAATTGGAGGGTAGTGACCGAAAACCTCAAAACATGCGTGCCTTAAGATTACTATGGCGGCAAAGCGGGAGAAACAGAAGGGGAATCACGTTCGGGGAGGAAAAATGCGGAGAACACATACACGAGTGAGAACTCCACGTAGAAAACACTCTTTTCTACAACAGCAACTCACATAGACTCCCACTTTCATTCACAGGAAGGGTTTCTATAACTGCTTATCTTCAGAGTAACACTGGTAGAGACAAGAAATACCATGTGCTACGAATCTTTCATTATCATTCATCTTAATAAATAAATTAATCATTCCGTGATGACCTCTCTTTTCTTTACCCATTCTCCTCACAATATTGATACTATGAAAACAGGCTCAGTCCCCCTTCGTTCTCTCTCTCAACTGACAGTGTCTTGAACTTCACGGCAAGATAAAACGGTAGAGATTTTCTATAAGAGAGGCGGCAATGCTATAGATAAACGTCATTTATTTTTGTATTAGATACCGTAGTGCTTTCCTTAACAAGTTACAGTGCTATATGCTGTTTCTATAAGGATTTGTAAGTGCTCAATGAATTGATTTACACACCTTCATATCAATAAAGTAACGAACTTAATTCCCGGAGAAATAAATACAATACTACGTACTATAATATATATTAATTAATTAATTAAATAAATGAATAGATGATGCATATATATATAAATATACAATATATATTTATAACAAGGAATCTTTGGTACCCTTAAGAAAAATATTTCTTTTGTACTCCATTTTTGTGTGAATGTACAAGAAATAGAATAGAGAATATTCAACAAATCGTAAACCAAAATTAAGGGTTATAAGAAAGGTCAAGAAGGTCAAGAAGGTCATGTCATTGGAGATGTCAACTGACACAACTTTTAAAACAGCAAAAGTAGTGAAAGATGGATATTATGATTCAACAGTTGGTGATGAAGATAGAATAATTGTTGAATATATTAATAAACTTGATGATGATGATCAAGTGAGTTTAGGCAGTGATAAAAGTCAAACAGATTCTAATAAAGGTGTATTAATTAATGAAGTTTATACGACACAAAGACGTTTAAAAAATAGACATGTTCAATTTATTGCCATTTCTGGTGTTATTGGTACTGCTATCTTTGTTGCAATTGGTAAAGGGTTATATAAAGGAGGTCCTGGAAATTTAATCATTGCATTTGCAATTTGGTGTATTCCAATATTATGTATAACGATGTCCACGGCAGAAATGGTATCTTTTTATCCTGTAGAATCACCATTTTTAAGATTGGCCACAATATGTGGTAATGATTCCTTTAGTATTATGGCTTCTTGGAATTTTTGGTTCTTGGAATGTGTTCAGATTCCTTTTGAAATTGTATCAGTCAACACAATTATTCATTATTGGAGAGATGACTATTCCGCTGCAATACCATTAGTCATCCAAGTAGTTCTCTATATTGCAATATCAGTACTTGCTGTAAAATATTATGGTGAACTTGAGTTTTGGTTATCTTCATTTAAAATTATATTGGCACTTGGACTTTTCCTATTTACATTTGTCACTATGGTAGGAGGTAATCCCGAACATGATAAATATGGTTTTAGATATTTAAAGGAAACTCCATTTAAATCATATTTCCCTAATGGTATTGATAATGGTAGTTCAGCAGCAGGACATTTTCAAGGATTTTTAGCATGTTTAATTCAAGCTGCTTTTACAATAGCAGGTGGTGAATATATTTCAATGTTAGCTGGTGAAGTAAGCTTACCGAGAAGAGTTATGCCAAAAGCCTTTAAGCAGGTTTTTTGGAGATTAACTTTTATCTTTATAGGCTCTTGTTTCTGTGTTGGAATTGTTTGTTCATCAAATGATCCTTTATTAACAGCTGCAATTAGTGAATCAAGACCAGGCGCTGGATCATCTCCTTATGTCATCGCTATGCAAAATTTAAAAATAAAAGTTTTACCAGATATAGTGAATATTGCACTTATAACGGCTGCCTTTTCAGCAGGTAATGCATATACTTATTGTTCTTCAAGAACTTTATATGGAATGGCCTTAGATGGCAAAGCTCCAAAAATTTTTACTAAATGTAATAAAGAAGGTGTTCCAATATATTCCGTTTTGGTTTCTTCATTATGGGCTTTGATCAGTTTATTACAACTTAATTCAAACAGTGCCGTTGTCTTAAATTGGTTAATTAACTTAATTACTGCATCACAATTAATCAACTTTTCTTGCATTTGCGTCACATATCTACTATTTAGGAGAGCGTACCAATGTCAACAAGATAAACTTCCAATATTACCATTCACTTCATGGTATCAACCATACACAACATATTTTGGCTTGTTTTGTTCATTGAGTATGATGTTTGTTCAAGGGTACACAGTTTTTTTTAAAGAATTATGGGCAGTTGATGATTTCTTATTTAATTATTTAATGATTTTCATTAATATAGCAATATATCTAGGTGTCCACATAATATGGAAAAGAGGTAAAGACCCTCTAAGAGATCCAACAAAAGTTGATTTTGAGACTGAATTGAAAAAAATTGAACAGCATGAATTAAATTTAAATTTTAATAAATTTCAATTTTACTCTCTAGGTGACTATGCATAATACGTAAAATAGACTAAAATAATTAATAGCATACAAATATTTTATTTAACATTTTAGAGTAATATGATATGATTTTTTAACTGCTACAGTGTTATATATACATATATGGGTACATAGGTCAAATAAATCCTTTTCAATTAATAAGAAAGCACATACTTTAACAAATATCAAACAATAAATACAATCTAGTGAGACATTCTTAATTATCTCGGTCAATGATGTTTCAAACATCAGAATCTTTCCAGTCTAAAATATCTTTACCTAAACTTTTAAGCATAGAATTCTGTTGGTTTTTTTTCAGTTTCGATAACAAATTAGGTTCATCGAACCAATTTTTAATAATTAACTCTAGTTTATCTTCACTGTCCTCAATATAACACAATAAACCATTACTTAACTTCATCAACTGTCTTACAATAATTCCATTCTGGCATTGTGATTTTTCTATGTTTTCACTAAATTGCAATAATTCATTATGTAGTTCAAGCAATTTAGAATTAGGCATCGAATATAAAAAATTCTTGTGGAAAGCTATTATATTATTTTTCCTTTCAAAATTCTTACTATTATCATCATTATCCTTGCTATTAGTATCCTTTCCAACATAATCATTATCAACACCATTAAACCAATTTCCCATTGACGTTACACCTCCAATATCATGTATTTTTGAGATTGCGGCGAACGAATTAGTTCCAAATAATTGATCAACTCCATTTATCATCAATTGAGAGAATATATTCTCATTAGCTTCATCAAATCCACTCGAAATCCATGCTGGTATTGACGACTTTATTGTTTTTCGATTTTTATCAATTACAGTATATGCAAAAGATTCATTATAATTTGATGAAAAGCTTGGTTCAATAGCACTTTGGTAAAATGTCAACATACTTTCATATAATTTAAAATTTAAATCAGAAAGGTACTCATGATTCCAAATGCTTTTAAAATTTGGATTACATGGAATTATGGCCAATACATCTTGAAAGTACCAAAATAAGCAACTATAAGTTTCTGTTTCATTATTAATCGATTTAATATCATTATATTTCAAATTTAAACTTTTGATCTTATAATCATACGGCAGATACTTATTAGCCCAGGGTGATATTAAAAAACCATGAGGAATATTTTTATCCTGACTTCTTTTTGATATATGAATATTATTATTATTACTATCACGATTATCATCATTAGTCTTATAATTTGTTCCTTTAGGTTGAATCTTGAACATTTTAGAAAAGGGAAATCTTGGAACATAATCTAACATCAATGACATGCTTTTGGACACTCCGGTGGTTACTCCTACTTCTTGGAAAGTATCATATGCAAAAGAAACAGGAAGAGTAATGTTATGAAGAAGATTTTTTGTTTGATCATTAAATGTATTACTATCGTTATTATTATTATTATTATTATTATTATTATTATTATTATTATTATTATTATTATTATTATTATTATTATTATTATTATTATTATTATTATTATTATTATTATTATTATTATTGTCATTATTACTATTAACATTGTTATCGTTACTATCATTATTATCGTTACTATCAACATTATTATTATCATTATTATTATCATTATTAATTGACATATTTGCACTGGCATTGCTATCCCTATCTTGTAGATCATCATTAGAATTCGTTAAAAAGTCGGCACCATCCCCAGAAAAACGACTGTGAGTTTTAGATACATAATGTGCATTTCCAGATAAAATATGACTCGACAGGACACCGTAGGTTGAATGCAAATGATAGATCCAGTTTGATAAATCAGCTACATTTTCCAATTCATTTGTAAAATTTTTAACAAAGCCAAAGTTTTTTGTTTTGTATGCATCAGTATCATTTACACTTGGTAAATGATATAATATAATATCTTTTATTCCTAAATAATTTTCTTCTTGCAATAAAATATTTTGATTAATTTGTGATTCCCAAGACTTAGTTGTATTTTCAAATTCCAAATCTGAAACTTTATAACAGTCATTGTAAATGCTATACCAATTTTTTTTAAAAAAAGACATTTCATTTGAAGTCAAATCTTGCCAAAATGGTATGAAATATTCATTTAAATCATTTGTCAAATCATTTAACTTCTTCCGTGATTCATAAGTTTTAAAATGATTATATTGCAAAATGAAGAACCTATAACACAACCACATATTAGCTAGCCAATATTTAGGAGGTATATCATTATCAGTGATAACATCTAATGCAAAAAAATAATTCTTCTCGAAATTAATAACTAATAGCACTTCATTTTCACTCAATTCAATTATCTTACCTTTACCGTTATCATCACCAATCAGAGTGTCTGTCAAATTCCAAATCCCTTGTAATATACCGATATTAGCTAATTTTTCATTCAAAGATACTTCTATATCATTGAAGGAATGGTATAATAATAATTGTTTGAATGCATCGTCTTCGTCCTTCGATCTAAGGGGATTGTATATTGCTAAATAATTTAACATAATTTTATATCTTTTCTACAGCCTAGCGATCGTCAGAACCATACAACTTTGTGAAAAATCTATTGGCTAATCTAAGCACATACACCTACAGTTCCCGCTACTCTGTAATAAACATACAACCTTCCTCAGAAGCTAAGTATCCTATTAATAAACCACCAGTTTTATTATAAACTTAACATTCAAATAACGAATTGAAATATTATCAAAATTATGGTAGCGCCTCACGTCTTCTTTCTTGCTGTCTCATCGTGACTAGTGGTGCAATAATTTCAGTTAAAGAGTGCACTACAATTCAACATGGGACATCAAGAGGACCTGCCGATACAAGACAGTACCGGTGCTCACAAGAAACCACATCCACATACAGTTCCTCTCCAGCCAGAAAGGCCAACTGCAAGATCGAACCTCTCTCGCCTGCACATGGCATACATACAAGATAACTACAAACAATCGATCGACCACATATCTCACTAATGAGTGAGCAATGGCAATTGCTCACTCATTCCCACGTCGAGACCATGGAAGCTACGAACCTCCATTCTTGCATCTTCACATTGTACAACACGCTCCCACTCGTCCAAATAGCGTCTGCAACCGTATGCAGAACACTTAACCTCACCCTCCACTTATCCACCTACCAGCCCTGCCATTGGAATCGCAATCGCCGTCACCATGGCCTTCACCATACACCTCCACTGCATGGCTAGTGCATCAAATGCACTTCTGCTGTACACCTGTCACACCAGAACTCTGTGGTGAAAAATTTGAAACTTCGAGATTTTGAAACTTTCATCGAAATTACTGAAGAGAAAGCTGTGAAACGCACGTACAAGGGTCGAAATGAACAGAATAGCAATTGTTCTTTGAGTTAGTGGTGGACAAAGCTGTGAAGCTGGGAGAGGTTTAACGGTAAGTGGTGCAGTGTGTGCTTGCCTGATTGTGTTCTGCTTGGTTTAGGTTCTTTCCATTCCAATTGATGTTTCCCTGAACTTCTGTGTTCTTGTCTGGTATGAGTTTGCGAGTATTTGTTATTTATATTTAGAGATTATATAAGATCTTGTTAGCACAAGGTTGCAGTTTGGTTCTTTATACAGTGGAAGACATTAGGAGTACTGTTAAGCGGTGTCGAGTTGGTTGAGTGATTCGATTAATTGGTGTTGGTACGTGACAAGTGGTTTTATTTTCTATTTCTGTGTTTGCGTGCGTGTGAGTGAGAGTGTGTTGAGATACGGTCATGAGTGAAAAGGAGTCCATGAGCAGCAACTTGTTGAACGAACGTCACAATGGTTCAGCAGCGCAATTGCTGCCTTTCAACAAGCTGAATGAAGGTCATAATGTGTTTATGACGAATATGAATAGTAACAGCATATCCAGTTCTCCCAAAAGGCAACATTCGAATAATAATGTTGTTGGGATAAGTAATGTAGAAGTATTGAATTTGAATAATGGTGCTAGTTCTGGTGCGCTAAGTAATAGTACAAAAGTGATTGAGAGTTTACACGATCAGATCGATACTATGACAAATGCCAATGTGCAATTAACTTTACAATCTCAAAGTTTGCTGAACAAGCTAGAAAGCTCACAATTGAAGGAAATTAAGTTACAAGAACAGATTACATTGTTAAAGAACGAGAATGAAAACTTGAATCAAATTTTAAATAGGAAAACAAGGAAACTGAAAGATTTAGAGCTTGAGTACAGTTCTTTATTTGAGACTAATACAGATTTGAAAAGAGAAAATGAAGAATTGAATAATAATTTTGGTTCAATTAGTAAAAACGAATCATTATTGAGACAGAAGTTTGAAATGGTTGAAAATCAATATAAAACCATTTGTGATTCTCATGAATACTATAAGGAAAAATATGCGTTGGAAATTACAAACCTTACTGCTGAATTAGAGGATGCTAAAAAGAATCAAATTAAATTTTATGAGAATTATGAAAATGAGCATAAAAATATACTTAACTCTATTTATAAGTTTAATAATTTGATCAAAGATTTAAATGATTCAAATAATAATTTTAATCATGCCTTGAGTCAAAAATGTAACGATGCAATTGAAACGTTAGATTTACAAAATTGGGTATCTTTATATACACAATCCAAGGAATTAGTTCAACAATATGCTGAAGAAATGAACTTAACTGTTCCAGAAAACTTTAAAAGTTTAGTGCATGATGAAACATTATTAAAATTAGAATCTGGTGGTGATAAAATGACTCAACAACATAGAAATTCGGTAAACAATACTATTGATTCATTTAATAGGTCACATAATTCAACATATAACCACGAATATGCCAAAATATCGAATAATCAAGATCAAATACAATTTATAAAACTAAGAAATACGAGTTCAGGATCTCATAGCCTCAATCCATCTGCTACAAATAACAAAAAAAGTAGTTTTTATGGAAATACAAAAACAATGTTCTCACCAACCAATTCATCGATGCCAGGTACTTTACCAGGTGTAAAAAGATCATCATCTATACGAAAATTAAGCAGTAGACTCTCATCAACGAAAATCGACAATAATAATCCAAATTCCAATAATAAAACTAATCACTACGCTAGCCATTCACATAAACGTGGAGGCTCGATATCATCATTTAATAATACCAACACACCAAATCATCAATTTAATGCATCTCCAAGAATAATACAATCTCATACTTTCTCGAATGATGGAAATTCCAAAGATAATCTGAATTCAAATTATAGTAAAAATAATAATGCATCAAGAGTATCTTCTACCAGTTCAAATTACAGGAAGAAAAGAAATAGTGTGATGAATTCTTGAAAGTAAGGTAATGTTAATTCAACAATGCAATTATATAATCATCATATTTATAACTTATTTTATTTGTAAATATTTATAATTATATATAATTATGTATTATCAATGGAATAACACTTTTCAATAGTCACCGAATTTTAAACTTTTTGAGGACAACGTACTAGCAAGTATCCTTGTTTAAAGGAATGTAAAAACTACTAGTAACTAATGCAAATTTAAAGGTAAAGATCGTGTAATGGTACTCAAGTTGTTTATATTGCCATATACTCATTTTTTGTCTTTTAATATATTAATGGCAAATAGAATTGAGAGCTAGAAAACTGATTTTTAGCAGGTTTTATTGATTAAAGCAACTGGAAGGTAGTTTCATCCACAAGAGAACGAGTAATATGACAAAGAGAAGTGGTTATAATGGATGCTGTGTGTCTAATATGCAATAAGCAAAAGAAGGTAATGTATTGCCAACATTGTCTAAATACATCACCTAATATATTTCTACCATTGAAATTAAAATTGTTGCTATTAAAGGAAGAGAATGAGAAGTTAAAGGAAAAAGTTAATAATATCCTTGACTATGCTATAGATAGACATTTGGATCATGATGAACATCGAGTTGAGGATCAAATAGTAGACAAGGAGACAACTATTGAACAGAAAATTTTGTATCAAAGATTGCGGAAAATAGATATATTGAAAATGAAGATGAGAAATAATAGGATCAGGATTAGAATAAAACAAATCTCAGGGAGGATTTATAACAAAATGAAACTACTAGAGGAGAAGAAAAGGACTTATTTGAAAAAAATTCCTTCAAATTCGAAGCCATACTTAGACAATAGTAGTTTAGATGCAATCAAGGATAGATTATCTCATATACAAAAGGTTTATAACTTAACAAAAGAAAGTGAGTGCCAATCTCTGATTAAATGGTTTAATATCAAGAAACGTGATGATGCATATGAAATACAATACGCTATATGTTTTCTACCTGTTGTATCATTGAAGAATTTCCACAGATTATCAGGTTATATTTCTATACTATCAATTGGTAAAATGTTTCAATTTTTGATTATTTACTTAGAAATGTTACAAATACAAACAAAGTATGACATATCAAGAATTCTAAATACTATAAAAAGTAATGATCACCCAACTTTAGAAGATAATGATATTGCTGAATGGATATCTGTATTAATAATGATAATATTCAAAATTGGCAGAAGCAAAAATGTCTTACCATTAGAATCTATGGATTTGGTTTGGCTTATAGACCAATATGATGTTGATGCATTATTTTATAATGTTATAATGAATGAAAATAAAATTATTGAATGTAGAACTTTGACTGATCAAATATGGACATTTGAAAAAATACTTAGTGTAGTTTCAGATACCCTTCAACTGCCAGTTAATTCAACTGCTTCAATTGAAAATGATCCAAGATACAGTGGGACTATAGAAGAAGATGAAGATGTCTGGTATATTGTTAGATAAATAATTATAACATAATTAATGAGTCGCATTATGTTCAAAGCTGATGATGTGAATAAAGACCCTATAAAATATATATGTTTAAAAAAGATAAATAGATAGATGCGGTTTTTGGAATAT
This sequence comes from Tetrapisispora fleetii, assembly GCA_003707605.2. Taxonomy (NCBI): domain Eukaryota; kingdom Fungi; phylum Ascomycota; class Saccharomycetes; order Saccharomycetales; family Saccharomycetaceae; genus Tetrapisispora; species Tetrapisispora fleetii. Next base: position 222,868 of record PPKB02000018.1, on the reverse strand, counting down.
TATTTCTTAGATGTTTGATAGGTCTTGAGCCCATATATGTTTGCAAAAACATTATTTTGTAGATTTAAATTTTTAATGATGCTTTTTTCTAAATTGGAATTTTGAATTCTCTTGAACTGATTCATACTTGACAAGCCTGAATTTAGTAATAACAATTGATCAATATTATTTTTAGAATTTTTCTCAAGACCTTTTGACTCATTAACAGTGTGATTAATTTGATCAAGTGTTGAAAAATTTTTAAGTAACCTTGGCATTTCTTTTTGTAATATAGAACTCTCAGCTAATGGAAAGAGCGAAGATGATACGGTTACTTCCGTCAACTCCGAGGAAGAGAGCCTTCTATGTGTTCCAAACTGAGTAGAATGTAATTCATGTTTAGTATTTTCAAATGAACCGTTCCCGAAGTTGTTAATATGTTCAGATAAACTAGGTGTTAGGGTAGATAGATCTGAATGAATGGAGTTCATTTCAATTGATAAATTTTCACTTCCGAAACCGTTCCTGAATCTTTCTCTTCTTAATGTTGACTGAATATCGATTAGCAAACAAGTAAATTTGGACATATCGTAATATTCTTGAATTTGAATCAATGATGGAAGATAATAATTGAATTTATCATCCAGATTAATTTCCTTTGTGCTGTTATACCCTTTCTCCATGAACGAAATCTCTGTTTTAACTTCTTCGAGAGAAGCTTCAAAATATTTTAAGAAAGAATCAATAGTGCTCATAATGGTATGTTCATAATCGTCACAATCGTGAGATTCTAGTATATATTTTTTTAACAATAAAAGTTCATTATTCATAATTTTGGATTTTGTTTGAACAAATAATAATGTAAAGTATAATTTTATCACATTCAAATTTTTACACAAATATTTCCAAATCTCATATAGTAACATTATAGTCGAGTCAGTAAACAGAACTGACACATTTTTCAACTCATCTGTTCTTCTGTAAATATATGTCTTAATTAACCGTAATTTCTCAAAAGAATTTTCCAATTCCTCCAAAGACAACTCAATCAGCTCAATTGTATCGCAACCATACTTATTCCTCAAGAGTTCATTATTTTTATCGATTATGTCAAAAACCAACTCTAAATGTCTTCTTTCATTCTTGTTCAAATTCAGATTCTGGTAACCTATCTTGTTTTTAAATTCCGTCAAATCAGTCAATTGTAACCTCTTCGAATAAAAAACTTCCTCTAGATACAGATTCACAGCTTCAATATCCATCTTTGTCATTGTAATTACACATGCTGCTGTAATGTTTACTCACGAATTGTCTTCGACCACTTTACCGTCAAAACACCAAAACAACAGCACAACAACACAACTAATCTACAATAGTACGCACACATTAATAACTCCCTTGCCACTCCTATTAAGGCCACTTCCAATAGCAATAACATCTATTCCTCAATGAAGAAAGAGATTCAACTTTGAGGCAAGTGCAGATACAGTGACAAACAGACAACATTCAAGATCCGAAATGCAGCAACACGGGGTTATCGAACCGACAACATACTGAATTGCTCGATCTGGACATCCCGATCTGGAAATCTGGGGAATTCGCAGCCAGCACTGGGCCATCCAAACCATGCTGTTCCTGAACCCCACGACTAAACGCAAACTTACATGTCCCATCCAAGTCACAAGACAGATTCCCCGAGTCAAGAAGTATCATGTTCGTATCCTACACATGGACTACTAAGATTCCAGTTTGCGATGTCGCAAAGACATTCCTCTGAGCTGTCTCGTGCAGACATATCAATTGTCAATTGATATGGCTGCATACATCCTTTTGTTCAACTTAATTACAATGCATTAAGCAACGAAGCTCACAATTTTTTACTTATGTATACTGACACTTCCAGTCTGCATACGTATGAATATAAACGATGAGATGCATACTGAGTACAGCCGATCTTTTAAGGAACAGAACAGGGTTCATGCACGTTGCACACAAGCACACTCATGCAAGACTGCTCTTAAAATGCTCTATATGTATATTGACAAGAACCTTTTGGTCGATTCATAACCAACTAATAGCAGATTCAGTAGTGAACTGGCCCTGAATTTTATTGAAATTTTGATGTTTTCCACATTCGCACTATAAACAGCGATGATGCAAAAATGTTTTTGAAATGTATCGAATTTCTAATGATGAAATTTCAATGATTTCGATGAGAAAGTGTGCAGTTGGTGCATGAGTCAATAACTTGTCAAAGTTTTCTATAATATCCTTGATTATTGGTAAACTGTCTTTATAAGATATATATATTGTTTTAGTATTCTTTTATGTAACATTACGGTCATGCAGTTATTACTGCTTAGTATAATTTTCAGTAAAATAAGAGGAAAAGAGTGATAGGTCTATATTTGAGGTCAATATATATATATAGTATAGTGTAATAGAGATATATTGATACTGGGCATAATGGATGTTTCATCTTGGGATATCCATGAGAAGAATGGGATTTCCGCTAAGGGGTCTAAAAATGAGTTTGTCACTACGATTTTAAGTGAAGATAAGAATATTGATGACAAATACGACCAGCCTGAGTCGTTTGTGGACAATGATAAAAAGGAAAAGAGGAATATTTTCCAAAGAGTTATTGACTCTTTTAAACCACCAGCCAATGGTTCTTTCCATACAAGTAATTTGAAGCGTTCATTGAAATCAAGACATCTGATTATGATTGCTATCGGTGGTTCCATCGGTACAGGTTTATTTATTGGTTCTGGCCAAGCTCTTGCTACAGGTGGTCCATTGGCGTTGGTACTAGGGTGGACTATTGCTGGTTCTCAAATTGTGGGTACAATACATGGTCTAGGTGAAATTACCGTTAGATTCCCGGTTGTGGGGGCGTTTGCAAATTATCAAACTAGATTTTTGGATCCAAGTTTAAGTTTTGTTATTTCAACTATTTATGTTCTGCAATGGTTTTTCGTTTTACCTTTGGAAATTTTATCTTCTGCTATTACAGTTCAATATTGGAATGATAGTATTGATCCTGTTGTTTTTGTTGCCATCTTCTATTGTGCAATAGTTTCCATCAATTTGTTTGGTGTGAGAGGTTTTGGTGAGGCTGAGTTTGTTTTTTCAACAATAAAGGTCATCACCGTCACGGGTTTCATAATTTTATGTATAATTCTGATATGTGGTGGTGGTCCATCACATGAATTCATTGGTGCTAGGTACTGGCATGATCCAGGCTGTTTGGCAAATGGATTCAGAGGGTTTTTATCTGTTTTAATCACTGCTTCCTACTCGTTAGGTGGTACTGAAATGACTTGTTTAGCATCAGGTGAAACTGATCCAAAAGAATTACCTAGTGCTATTAAACAAGTTTTCTGGCGAATATTATTTTTCTTTTTAGTCTCCTTGACATTAATAGGGTTTTTAGTGCCATATGATAACGAAAATTTACTAGGTGGTTCGTCAGTTGATAATTCTCCTTTTGTTATTGCCATCAAGTTACATAATATTAAAGTGTTACCTTCAATTGTTAATGCCGTTATTTTAGTAAGTATTTTGAGTGTAGGAAACTCATGTATTTTTGCTTCTTCAAGAACACTTTGTTCGATGGCTCACCAAGGTTTAATTCCATGGTGGTTTGGTTACATTGACCGCGCTGGTAGACCATTAACTGGTATCATAATCAACTCATTGTTTGGTTTATTGGCTTTTCTAGTTAAATCATCATCTGTCTCTCTAGTTTTTGATTGGTTAATGGCAATTGCAGGGTTGGCTACTTGTATTGTTTGGTTAAGTATTAATATCTGTCACATTAGATTTAGGATGGCTATGAAGGCTCAAAATAAAACTCTAGACGAATTAGAGTTTGTAAGTGCTGTAGGAGTTTGGGGATCAGTATATTCAGCAATTATCAACGCACTTATTTTGATTGTTCAATTTTACATTTCTTTATGGCCAATTGGTGGCTGGACTGACTCAAAGGATAGAGCTAGTAAATTTTTTCAAAACTATTTATGTGCTGTTGTCTCTTTATTATTTTTCATTTCCCATAAGATCTATTTTAGATATAAAACTAAAAAATGGTGGGATATTACACCTTTAAAAGATATCGATTTAGATACAGGACGTAAGAATATTGATATTGAAATTGTCAAAGAAGAAATAAAAGAAAGGAAACAATATTTGGCAACTAAACCATGGTACATAAGGCAATTCCATTATTGGTGTTAAATATCTACTATAATGCAATAATTGCAATAAATCACAATATGTTTTCGTCACTGTATTAATCAATTCTTTTGCATAGTAATAAATAAAAGTTTATTACCTTAATTAAACGTTTATAACAACACATAAACGATCAGGTAATCTCAGGGAAATTTCTTAAAAAAATTAAAGATCATACATGAACAATTAGATACGCATAATCATCATTACATTTCATTTTTTCGACATACTATTTATTACCTGTTCAAAATCTAACAATCAACATCAATTAAAGGAATAAGACAATAGGAAATAATTCATAATTCATAATTCATAATTCATAATTCATAATTCATAATTCATAATTCATAATTCATAATTCATAATTCATAACTCATAACTCATAATTTATCTTATATATTATATATATTATATGTCATCTAATAATTAATGGCATTTTAATTCTCTCATACAAAACTCACGGTCATCAGACACGGCCGCGTTTCACTAAGAAATACATACTAAAGGAAATATCTAAACATCTAATAATGATTTAGTATGTATTTTAATACCTTATTTTTGCCACTGGTTGTATTATTTGAATTTTAATGAATGGATGGATGGTAGATAAATAAGTATATTTGTATTATATATTTGGAGATATAGAGACTTGTGTATAGACCAAAAGATAGATCTTAGAAGTTCTTAAAAATTCCAAGGTTTTCGGTGAAGTATGAGTACGGATAAATTGAAATGTATGTTTAAAGATATTTAACTCTTTTAGAGTTCACTCAGGAATTTAGTTCTTAGTAAGGAACTTATTGGATTTGGGCTATTTACTAACATCTCGAAATTTAAAATTTTAATTAAATTTCATTATATTTTCAGTTAATATCAAACATTCTGGTAAAGTGTATCCAATTTTAATCAATGATACCACCACTGTTGCAGAATTGAAAAATGAGGTGGAAAAATTGACTATGGTTCCACATGCCCGTCAAAAATATATGGTGAAAGGTGGATTAACAGATGATAATGCTGCTAACTTGTCTAGTGTTTTTAAACAAGGCTCTACTGTTATGTTATTAGGTACTCCAGATGCAGATCTGATCTCTAAACCAAAGAAACAAAATAATTTTATTGAAGATTTAGCACCTGATCAACAGATGCAAAAATTGAATAATATGCCAATCGGGTTTCAAAACATGGGTAATACTTGTTATTTGAATTCCACTTTACAAGCATTGTTTCGTGTTGATGCATTGAAAGATTTGATTTTAAATTATAAAAGTGGAGACAATAACATTAGACCGGAAGATGAATTACACCATAAGATTGTCATTGAGTTGAAGAAATGCTTTGAAGGTTTAGATGAAAAGAAATTTAAAGCAGTTATGCCTATTGTTCTATTAAGTGTTTTAAGAAAATGTTATCCTCAGTTTGCAGAACGTGATTCTCAAAGTGGATTTTACAAACAACAAGATGCAGAAGAATTATTTACTCAATTATTCCAAACATTAAAAATTGTATTTGGTGACAAATTTAATAATAATTTTGAGATTAATTTCAGAACAACCATTAAAGATACTGCCAATGAAAGTGATGTTACTGTTAAGGAAAATGAATCTGACTCAAAGTTACAATGTCATATTTCTGGAACAACTAATTTTATGAAAAATGGATTATTGGAATCGTTACATGAAACTATTGAAAAAAGATCAGATTTAACCGGTATCAATTCGACTTATTCTGTTGACAAACAAATTACAAAATTACCAAAATATTTGACTGTACAATATGTAAGATTTTTTTGGAAGAGAGCTACGAACAAGAAATCTAAAATTTTACGTAAAGTTCAATTCCCATTTCAATTGGATGTTGCTGATTTGTTAACACCTGAGTATGCACAAGAAAAGATTAAAGTTCGTGAAGAATTTAGAGTTATTGAAAAAGAGAAACAAAATGATGAAAAAGAAATTAAGAGACGTAGATTAAACGGTGATAATCTATTTGATGATGCTGAAAATAATGCTAATTCTATTGTGATGACTCCTAAAGAAAAACAAGATATGGAAGTTGCTTTAATAAAAAGTCGTAAAGAACGTTGGTTAAATGAATACAAAAAACATTTCCCAAAAGATTTGCAACCAGGTGAGAACCCTTCGTCTGTTTACGAGTTAATTGGTGTCATAACACATCAAGGTGCCAACAGTGAAAGTGGACATTATCAAGCATTCATTAGGGATGAAAACGATGAAGATAAATGGTATAAATTCAATGATGACAAAGTCAGTGAATATGACAAAGAAAAAATCGAACAACTTGCCGGTGGAGGTGAAAGTGACAGTGCCTTGGTTCTGATTTACAAAGGTATGGGTTTATAAGTTCTACTAGAGTTACATATATATAACTATACATAACAATGTATATAATCCTTTAAAACAGACTTTTTAACTCCAAGCATATGGAGAAAATCGCGTAATACATGCTTAACAACTAGCTAGTATTTACTATTCATATAATATCTAATAATATTGACACCAATTCACTCTACTAAATAAAATTGACCCTCACCAAAGTTCATCAACACAATACGGAATAATATAACAACACATTAAAAGCCCAAACCAGAAATACCTCCTCTCGGTAGCCAAGTTGGTTTAAGGCGCAAGACTGTAATGTATTAGCAAAGTAATCTTGAGATCGGGCGTTCGACTCGCCCCCGGGAGACTTTTTTTACTTTTCCAGCCAAGTTTTTTACCACTCCCGCTGTTTCATCCGTGTTTCCAAAACACAGCGTTGTTTCTCCACGAAACGTCTAGGAAACGTTTTTTTTTTGATAGTCACTACAGTAAACACACCCAATATAGCAATAACTTAGCCACGTACATCTTCTAATCGCCCGATTACAACCGCCGCACCACACACAACACCCAGCAATAACCACAATTGTCCAATACATGCATTGCAACAGCCTACTTATCGTACTTTCTTGTTTCGTATTCCTGCACACTCCTGTTGATTCAAATCGTGCAACCTAAGACACACCTTAATGCACAGCAGAAACGCGAAAAGTACGATTAATATTCTCTTTTCTGCAAAAAACGTCTTCTTCCATGTACTAAATTCACAGAACACAGAACACAACTGTTGAATGCAACCCCGCTCACCTCAAGGCTGTGTTCCAAAGAGTAAGCTATTAGCTCAATGCCAAACGGTACATGATAAGCTTCTCTGGGCTGAGTCTTTACGGAAAGCGAAACATGTTCAACAAGCCTTGTTATTGCTGCATCCACGAACACACGATGTGTCACTCTGCGTTACTGAGAAGTGATGAATGTCAAAGCCAAGGCAGCCGTTACAAGCAAGTTGCTTGCTGGAATGCTACTGCATACGGCAAGTTGCACGCCTGGCAGGGGTATATATCAATGCAGTTCTCTGTTGTTGAGATGCTGATACAGTTGAAGTATCTGTATGGTTGGGTTCTCGATCCACGTTTTCCTCTTAGAAGCCAGGTACTCACCGTGCAGTTCTATCGATGCTATTAGCAAGAATCGATCCATGGGTGTTTTGCGTTATCGCTGTTTCTTCTTAGAACCCTGGCGTATCAATGTCGAGATAGGCAGCTTGATAGCAGTCGATGACGACAACACAGTATCTTTTTATAGCATTCGATCATAACTTTCAGGTAAGACTCAGCTGCTTTCCCAACCTTTATCATGGTTCAAGACTTGTATCTTAATTATGTTTTTATGAATATATACAGATACACATACACCTATCGTTATATATATATATGTCTATATGTGTATGCACTATTGTTGATATTTTCTGGATTATACTGTACTTTAAGTAATCTCTTTGGTGAGCACACCTGGCTAAATAAATATAATAAATTTGACTTTGCATCAATCAACTTGACTTTTGAACAAGAGGGACTCGATATCCTATAAAGACTACACAAATGGCAGGAAATAAAACGTCTGTCTCATTATGGTTCACCATAATATCACTATTCCATTTTATTTCTATGGCATTTTTAATAATATGCTGTGTGACTGCTCCTGTGTTTAAACAGATTGGTCTGTCAAAATATAATGATTATACTTATGGTGTATTTGGTTATTGCGATGATCTAAGTGATCAGTGTACTAAAGCAACAGCAGTTTATAATCCAAATTCAATTGCTGAAGATTCTGACAATTGGAAGTTAAGTAATGCTTCCAGAGAGCACATAGGGAAGATTTTGATTGTAACACCAGTTTCAGCAGGACTAAATTTCTTCTCATTCGCTGTTTCTGGTATATTCATGTTGATTATATTAATTACGGATACGACTACAAATTCTTTTATGTTGGTGGGTCACTTACTTCTCAACTTTTTAAGTTTTGCATCTGCTGCGATAGCTTGTATTATTACCTTTTTATTATTCTTTCCAAATGTGACCTGGTGTACATGGTTACTGATACCTGCCGCTGCCCTGCCTTTGATTTCAATCCCATTGACATTCTTGGCACATTCATACAGCAATGTCTATCCATACAACTCTAATCCAGATGATACCGATAGTTATGAAGCTGAATTAATAAGAGTGATGGATAAAGATGATGATTTTCAATTAAATGGTAAGCCAGTTGGAAATTTTGTTTTGCCTGATTTCAATCAAGCAGAGAAAATGACACACTCGTCGTCAACATTATTAGACAAATCTGCATCAACATTGTCAACAAAAGAACAACAATCTACTTCAGAAAAAGTCATAAACGATGAGGATAATGATGATAATGAGGAAGAAAATGATTTCATTGACTCAAATGATCCAAATTTCGCCTATTCAGCTATTAATACTGACAGATTAGTAAGTAAACATGGTTCTATTACATCTAATGATAATAAGTTTAGACTTTCAAGCACAGGACAAAATGATACAAATCCAAAAACTAAAATGTATACACTATCCACTAGTTCAGAGGGTTCATTTAATTTAAATGAGCGCCAAATTGATGCTGAAAGCGACTCAGGATTAACATCGGTTTCGCAGAGAGGTGTGAATCCAAATTATGTACAATTCTCACATCAACAACAATATCAACAACACCAACAACCTCTGTATCATAACCAACAAGGTCCAAATTCTTACAATAATATGAATAATATGAATAATATGAATAATATGAATAATAGAAACATGCAACCATTTAACTCGCAACAATATACACAACAGAGATGGGCTAATCCACAAATGAGAAGAAATCCACAATTTAATCAACCAAATCTACAGAATCCAAATTATCCAATGCAAAATGGTTATCACCCACAACAAAGATATCACCAGCAAAATTATAACACTCAAATCAACAATCCGGCACCACCTCCAGGATCAGGTATGTCGTCAAATCGTTATAAACCAGCGTATAAATCTAAAATGGGAAGAAACTTCCCCGGTGCATCTTCTATGAATAGTCCATATGGATTTAGATAGAATGTAAATATATTGGTTGTAACAGATAAATAATTAGTTCATTAATAACTTCATATCTCATGGGTATTACATTGTATTTTTAAAATTACTATAACATATAAAATAATTTGACATATCTAATACAATTTTGATAGATGCATATAATTATATGTCAATAACTGGTACCATATCAATGAAAGGATTCAAAATATCCATTGAATCTTCATCGATTATATTGTTTCCTATATTTACAATCTCATTATTGTTTGTATTGTCAATTGGGTTATTATTTATCCCCTCATTTTCTGGCTTTTCAAGTGGTGAATTATCCAACTTGTGATCAAGAGGTTCATCTATTGTATTTATTGATTCCCCTTGAGCCGGCCTTACAGGAATTGGTTTTTCAATGATAGTCGTTTTACCACCATGAGGTCTTAATATAACAAATAAAAATAAAGCTATAACACAGAGCGATAGTAATAATATAATTTTACATTTTTGAGTATTTTTTTGATAATGCACTGCTTTATTGATTTCTTTATCTGCTTGTTTTAGTTCTATTACCGTATTTTCTAAATTATAGTCGATTCTATCGATAATGGTACCTTGGTCAATAATCAAATTTTGCATCTCCCTAAAAATTGTACTAACTTCCAGAACACCTTTTGCCAGCTTTTTAATTTCTTCATCTCTTTGGTTTAAAAACTGTTGAGAAGATTCAGTTTCCTTTTGATGTTGTAAAGTTTGTCTTGAATATGATTCAATATCTGTATTAGCATCCACTATATTATTATTATCTTCTTTTTCTAATGTTAATAAAAACGAGGAATTTTGTGACATTTTTGGTATAATTGGTTTTAAATCATCTTTATTTAAGAATTTTAAGTAAGAATTCTGTAAGACCCTAAATTTATTACTTTCAGTTTGAATTTGTAAAGCATATTTTTTCTGTAAATTATCGATTATCATTAATTCATCTACTTTTAATTGTTTCCCCTGATAATGTTGATCCTCATATATATGTGATAAAGATTTTATAATGTTATAACATTTTTGAAAATATTTTGTTATATCATAACTAATCTCTTCTATTTCATTTTCATCATAACTTTTATCTTCGAACCCAGGTAATGCATTTTTCCTATACAGTTTACTTAATTTTGACATCATTTTCTCTATTTGTGATAAATTCGAATCTATCCTGTCTGTAATTAGAATAAATTTTGGAATCTTATTCCTATTTCTCTTTTTGCGAGGCCTAGGATTGGCTTCAATATCAAGCAACCCATCTTGTTCAGTATTATCTAAAGGGCTTTCTTCACCACTGGAATTATCACTGTATATCTCAAATTCCTCTTCATCTAATGTTGTAGAAAGCTTATTCATATGCGGAAAAGTCCTACGATATGACAGATAAAGATTCGTCCTTTCTCTAAACATCACAACCCTTCCCCAATTGAACTCTGTACCTTATCCCTCCTTAATAATTTCACCTTTCCTCTCAGTCTTCACCTAACAATTTTTCGCTATCAAATGAAGTTCCAATCGCAAAAAAACACAGGTATCCCACTAAACCACTTTAGAATGCGGCTGCTATCCATTAATTGCCACTTCAACTGAACTGGCACCCCCCAATTGACAAGGGACCATTCTCCTGGAAATACTTCATGATTCTTATATCTCATATATCTAAAATGTAGGATATTTAATGAAAAAAATCTTCGTATATGATGATCTGAGCATAGTACCATTTCCAATTCATCAGAAATAAGAGGCATATATTGAATATAGATCTTTAAATTATGAATATTGATGAGTACTGGTCTATATAACTGTTATGTGGGTTAGTTATACGTGGGTCTTGTTGTTTTGAGGTTGTTGAAGAGACTGAGAAGTATTTGTGTGGTGTGATGTTACCTGAGAAGAGTCGGAGTTATCTAGATGGAGATGACGATGACGCCAAAAGTGGTATGGAAGATTCTAGTGATTCATTGTCGGACTTAAGTCATGAGTTTGCTTTGCTTAATGATAGTAAAGGGGTGTCTAATTCTAAGGTTATTGGGGATGAACCAGCCGATGTTTTGAAAGAAGATATATCTGGAGACGATGATCAATCAACGGGAGATAAGAAATCGATGTCGACAGATTATTCAAGTGACAACGGTGATGATGAGGATGATGAGGATTTTAATGATAATGAGGATAACATTTTAGATAATCAAAGAGCAATAGTCAAAGAATTATTTGCAAAGAGCGAAGTAGAGGCAAAAGAAGGTGATAGAGTTTATATCATCCCTCAATTTTGGTTAAATACATTTATGAACACAGATCTTAAGGATTCAACACAATTAGAACCAATAAATACTAAAATCATTTGTAAAGATTACGAGAATTTTGTGTTAAATGATTATGACATTTGTCCATACGTTGCACTTCCAGAGACTGTTTTCGCAAAATTTATGGAATGGTATGGATTAGATGAAGTTTCTCAACCAATTATGACATATTTTATTAAAGATGAAGAGAATAACTGCTTAGTACCAGAATATAATAAGTGCATTTTTAGGCTTCATTATTTAACTATGAAAACTGCTACAAATAAGATTCATTATGCTAATTCTGATATAAATTTTCAGAATAATGTTGTATATTTAGCAGTATCAAGATTATCATCTATGAAAGACTTGATGGTCAAGGTCCTAAATAAATTTTTTTCAATAGAAGCACATTTAGATGTGAATAAAACAAAATTTAAATTATGGTTAGTTAAAGATTCAGAGGAAAATGAACAAAATAGCATACTAAATTATAATTTTAAAATTGATCCATACCAATTTTGTTCCTTACCAAGTTTGTCAAGAATATTGGCTGATTCTTCTGATGAAATTTTAAAAGATATAAATCTATTCTCTGGAGATATTGTAATAGAAATTAAGCATTCAAATTGTAATTACCATTGGCTATCTAACTATTTTCATTATAATCCAATTCAGAATGGTATTGGGAATGTTGGGTTAAATAATTTAGGTAACACTTGTTATATGAATTCTGCATTACAATGTTTAGTCCATATTCCACAAATACGTGATTATTTTAGATTTGACGCTTTCAAAAATGAGATTAATTTAGATAATCCCCTTGGTTTCCAAGGAAATATTGCCACCTCATTTTCAACATTAGTCAAAAACTTATACAAAAATCAATTTACTCCATCCGCTTCATATGTACCATCGCCATTTAAAGTGACAGTAGGACGTTACAACCATATGTTTTCTGGGTATTTCCAACAAGACTCACAGGAATTTCTTGCATTTTTATTAGATGGACTTCACGAAGACTTGAATAGAATTAAAGATAAACCTTATATTGAGAAGCCAACTCTTCCTGAGGGTAGTGATATTAATGATCAAACTATAATAAACAAATTAGCAGCAGATACATTAGAAGCACATTTAAAAAGAAATGATTCCATAATTATTGATTTGTTTGTTGGTTTATATATGTCGACTTTAGAATGTCCTGTATGTGACACTACCTCTATCACTTTTGACCCATACTGTGATTTGACATTACCCATTCCAGTCGAATCATTGTGGAGTTGCAAGGTAAAAATATTTCCTCAAAATTCTCCTCCTTGTATATTGGAGGTTGAACTTAAAAAAACAAGCACATACCAAGACTTAAAAGAATATGTTTCGAATATTGTTCAAATAGATTTGAATAATTTATATGGGTGTGAGGTTTACAATCATCAGGTTTTTAACTATTTTGAATCATCTGGATCTAATTCTAACTATCTACCAATAAAAACACTTATATCAGATCTTGATGATATTATTTTTTATGAACTTATAATCGATCATTCGAAAGATATGGCCTTCCCTGTTTTAAGTACCATTGTCGATGAAAGTTACAGGACACCAATATTGTTTGGTGTTCCATTCTTTTTAGTTTTACCCAAAAGCTATTTGAACAATCCTGGTTTCATAAGAAAAGCATTAGAAAGATCATTTTCTAGGATGAGTGGTGGATTTGGATCTTTTCCCATGTTGATGTCTGATGAGTTCAAAAATGAAAAAGATGGCGAAGTAATAAAACAAAAATATAATGTAACATTAGATGATTTAGAAGATATTTGTGAATTTTCTAACACAAGTGATAAACCGGCTGACTTTTACTTTAAAATAAAAGTAATGGATATCACAGATGACAAAAAATGTTCGAATCGATCATTTTCTGAAATAAAAACAGATGAGAATGCGACTTCCGAAGTTTGGACTCCAGCACCACACATCAACTTAAGTAAGACAATCGATATTACATCATTATTAGATCCGATTGTTTATGATATATATGATTTTCATTCATTTGGGAAGCACGATAAAGAAGCAGCAGAAACAGAAAGTAGCAATTCTGATGATCAATCTGATAATGTTAGCGATACTGCTATGAGTCCATCAACTGAATTAAATGTACATAAAAATAGTTTTGAGGTATCTTCTATTTCTGATACTGATAACAATTATGAGATCAAAAGATTACCGCTACTAGATTCTAGTAAGGTTATTATATGTGAATGGAATGAAAGCCATATGAATGAAGTCTTTGATTTCAGTCCTAATTTGAATTGGGTAAAGCCAGCAGAAATAAAAAATGTTGAGCTCGAAAAGTTAAGAATGGAAGGTAAAGATAAAGAAAAACAGAGGATAACTTTGGAAGATTCTCTTAAGTTATTTGGAAAAAAGGAAATTCTTGGAGTGAATGACTCCTGGTATTGTCCTAAATGTAAGGACCATAGACAAGCTTCAAAGCAAATACAATTGTGGTCAACTCCAGATATTTTATCAATTCATTTGAAAAGATTTGAAACTCAAGGATCATTTAGTGATAAGATTGATGACGTTGTTGAATTTCCAATAAATGGACTTGATTTATCAAACTATGTCGTTAATAAATCTTCCTCACAGGGGTACATATATGACCTAATAGCGGTTGACAATCACTATGGAGGTTTAGGTGGTGGTCATTATACAGCATACATCAGAAACTTCATTGATGATAAATGGTATTACTTTGATGACTCTCGAGTCTCTGAGACTGTTCCAGAAAGGAGTATTGCAGGATCAGCTTATCTACTGTTTTACATGCTTAGAACAGAAGACGGCATTATTGGAGGTGAAAAATTAAACGAAGCAATTAGGAAAGGTCGTGAAGAATGGGAAGCTCAATATGCATCATTCCAAGCCAAACAGAATGAACTATATTTGACTAACAAAACTGAAGATGAGTATTCTTCAGATGAAAAATCTGATGATGAGTCAATTTTGGGTGATGTTCCACCTCAAGAACTTGAAAAAAAAAGTACACCAATGGTGAATACAATTATTTCTGACAATAAGGAATTAGAACACACGACAGATAGAGATTATGATGTGGAAGTACTGGAGGTAGGATCGGTTAAAAATTTTGGGGACAAAGAAAATAAGAAAGAGGTGACTGATAATAACTCTAGTAGACGTAAGTTACGACTAATTAACAAAAATTATACATCTCAAGACCAACTTTTAAATTCTCCAACGGGAAGTTCTTCTTCGCCCAACTCTTATTCTAATTTAACTAGAGCATCCTCCACCAATCTTTCAGATTCAAGCATCGAACCCAATGATGGAAATGTATAATACTTTTAATTGGGAACTTACGGGGTAAGTAAATAAATATTATTGATAATTAGACTTAATATTTACATAAAATTTTAACCAATGAATAAATGCAAGCATAACATAAAAATTTATATTAAAAAAACAAAACGTAGTAATGCTATATATTCTTTGATACATCAGCATACACCGGGATACTCTCGGCAGCACCTTTATTTTGAATGGTAATAGAGCTAGCAGCAGTTGCAAATTCAACTACTTTTTCAAGAGGTATACCCTGATATAGTTGAGTAACTACAGCTCCTAAAAATGTATCACCAGCTCCTGTAGTATCAATCACTTTAATATTACTACGAGCTGGAAAGTACCCCACTGTTGGATGATCTTTCGAAGAAAACAAAACACCTTGAGATCCTAATGTTATAATGACTGCACTTAATGAATCTTTAGTCTTGTTTAAAATAGATTTTTGAAATTTATCACATATTACTCTATATCCTTTGATAAAATCTTTTTCAATAATTTTTGCAAAAGATTTAGCTTCTTCTTCAGAGTAAATTGAATTAACTATTTGCATTGCCTCAATTTCGTTTACAATTAAAATATCAATAAGAGACCAACTCTCCTTTTGCAATGGTTGAAAAGGTGAAGGGTTAAATATAATCTGATATTCAGACCGATTTTCCTTTAGCCATTTCATTATTGAGCATGGATTGGGAATCTCATGTTGGAATACAACAAATTCTTTCAAATTCGATTGTTTATTATCAAAAATTTGGTTCAATTGATTATCATCGAAAACAGTTTTTCCATTGGCACCTTCAGTGATCAATATTCTATTTTGACCTTTTTCTTCTTCCACTAGAATTGTAGCTATCCCAGTTTTGATATTTTCCAACTTCCCAACATTAAGACAATCAACATTGTATTTCTCTAATATATTTACTAACTCGTTACCAAAACTATCTTGACCAACATTACCTACCATTCTAACAGAATAATCCATACTTGGCTCCTTCAATTTCGATATGGCAATTGCCTGATTCAATCCCTTCCCACCACTATGAGTTTCAAAAACATTAGCTCTAATGGTTTCACCTGCATCTGGCACTCTGTTTGTATATGTCACTAAATCATAATTCAAAGAACCAACAACTGTAATACTCATTTTAACCCTTTTTTCACTTTCCTGCTATGATCAATATCGAATACCTCTGTATTAACCCAACTTATATGGGTTTTTTTACACTTAAAACCTCACAGCCCTGCTCAAACGTAACAAGTGTATCTGTTTACCCAATAAAGCCTTGCTACTCCTTCAGTTAGAGAGTAATACCATTTCAAAGACACATAAATACTGGATCTCTTTGTATGTGAGATCTTAAATTCTTATATTTTATTCCATCGCTTAAAACGAGTAACTTATAGCGCTGAAAAATTTCAGATAAAGAAGTTCATATAAATGTATCAAAAATATTTGCGATGGGGTGAACTGTAATTAGTCTTCTTAAGTTGTTGATTTGTTTATTTGTGTTGTATCTGTTGATGGGGGAGTGCATCTGTAGTATTGGTGATACTTGCAAACATAAAAAAAAACTCTTTTAGAGGCCCAGACCTGAGATAATAGAAGCAAGAAGAGATATGTCAGAAAATTCTATTGTTAATATTGTTCCATTGTCGTTTCCAGCTGATATTATTTCACGAATTGCTCCAGAGACATCGCTTCAGCAATACTTATCTACTGCTATAAGACCAAATCTACGTTCGTTTCAAGAGTTCAGAGATGTACAGATCGAAGAAGATACCGTATCACACTATGCACAGAGCTTGAAATCATCATACAACGTCACAGAACCTACGAATGAAACATTGGGGTTTAATGTATTAAAGAGTGGTAATACAGTGGTGATTACTAACATTACTGGTGGAATTGTGGAGAACATAGTATCATTTACCGATTTGCAAGAAGAAATTTTGGAGAGCTCAAATGAAAATCCAATTTCAAAGAGACAAAACATATCGAATTTCGATACTATTCATCCTTCGATTTTTATCGAATCTGGTAGGAATAAGAATTTTCCATCCGATGAAGAAATGGTTATTGCCCAAAAATTGCATTCTAATATATTGCATTCTGGTTTAATACCAAAGAAAGCATTGGAAGTTACTTGTGGTGTACGTTCCGTTAATGAAAAAGGTGAAGTATCAATTATATATCCTGATGAGGATGATTTAGAAAATAAGTATTTATTAGCTAATATTTCTAATCAAAAAAAATGGAGTTATGTATTATACGCTAAGATATCTGTATTTGGAAGAACTGGTCCAGTGTATGATCTCTGTTGGAATTCATTGATGTATGCTCTAAGAACAACAAAATTACCAAGAGTATTCGTTGATGAAAGAGCATCTGACCTTAAGATGACCGTTAGAACTAGAGGAAAGAGTTTGACTATTAGAGAAGCATATGAAGTGTTGGCAGATCCATATAGATTTGTTCCTTTAAATATTTCTGAATCAAGCATAAGTTATGCTTCCAATTTCGGTATTATAAACTTAGATCCTGAAGAACAACTTATCAGTGAAACAGAAGATGAAAATATGAATAATATCGAACCTACAGCTGCTTTGTTAGCTGATATTGATACAGAAATTGAAGAAAAAAATGTACGATCAACTATTTCTATAACTTCCAATGGGGAAGGTAAATTTAAAAGTTTTACTGTTATTGGTGGGAATTCCAAGATTACACCTGATATGATCAAATCTGCAATAGAAATGTCTAAAAATAGATCATTAGATTTAATTAATAAAAGTTGTACAGTCAAGCAAACATGAAAAAATAAATTTAGCCTTTTGCTTTAATAAATTTACCATTCAAATTGATGCATTACATGGATTTCCTCTTTATGATGTAGCATTGTATAATGTGGATATAATTTTTTATAAATTAAATAACTGATGAAAAGAGTACTCATGTCAATTTAAAGAAATATAACATGCTAACACGATAAAATATTTTATTTCATTTATTTTTCATTACAAAATAAAAAAAATACAAAGTTGAAGTATGCTGCTTAGTTATTTTATATATGCATCATGAAAACTACTAAGAAGACTGTGTCTAATTCTTTCTTTTAGTTCTTGTATCTGGAGATGGAGATGGAGATGGGGTTTGAACATTGTTTATGTCAACGCTAACATATTCGTTCACTTTTGCAGCAACACCACCACGAGCACGCTTAACGACTCTACTTTTCTTAGTGTCTTTACGTCTGTAAACATCGATATAGAAACCGATGAACAAAACTAAATAAGAAGAGATGATACCGCAACCAGAGAAGGTTGCAGTTGGAGAACCAACACAGTC
This sequence comes from Tetrapisispora fleetii, assembly GCA_003707605.2. NCBI lineage: Eukaryota > Fungi > Ascomycota > Saccharomycetes > Saccharomycetales > Saccharomycetaceae > Tetrapisispora > Tetrapisispora fleetii. The sequence goes on along the minus strand of PPKB02000018.1, from coordinate 204,186 downwards.
ACCACAATATGGTAAAGTTGGGAAGTATAAGTGAACGATCTTTTGGTAGACGGCAAAGTAAATGAAACTGATATCTAAAATGAATTGGATGATCTGGAATCTAGTAACCCATTCTTTCCACCAAACTCTAATACCTCTAGCAGCCAAGAAGTAGTACCAGTACATTAAAACATGGACACCCAAGTTTAATGTAATTGGAACCCATGAAATGGAAGTAGTACCTACTAATTGAGTGTAACATAATAAAGCAGTAGCGCCATGATGATAAGTATGTAAAAATGTTAACTTTTTATGTTTTAGAACCAAAAAGACTGTGTCAATGAATTCAATAAACTTGATAATGTAATTACAATAGTATAATGTAACCATTGGTTGAGTCCAAGCACCGATATTGCAAATAGCATAAAATAAACCATTATTGTAAATAATTGGAATCAATTGTTCTGTCATCAATAATAATAACATGAATGAAATTGAAGTTAAAAATAAATTATGAAGTTGAAATAGAAAGTTTAACTTTAAAGGTTGAACATTTCTCAAAACTTCTCTACCACCAAAAATAACTAAATAATATGTAGCAATGGCAGTCAAAACCTGTTTAAGATCACCTAATGGTAATTTTTCAGGAACATATTCAAATTCATTTGGAATAAATCTACCACCACTGATGATAGTAGCACATTTATTAAAAATATCCCACAAATAAATATTGAAAAAAGGACGTTCAAGTGTTGGCAAAAAACCTTGAGATCCAACAACCTCAGATAAAATTGGAACAACCTCCTCAACTGTTGAATTCATTTTTACCCAATTTACAGTATTAGCTTCTATCTATACAAATAATTCAACGTATAAATATATAAAAGCCACAAACTACAACAACTGCAAAACTTGGAACGAGCCTCCAAAATAAATATAAAAGACATCATTCTTTAAAAAAGTTACAAGTGGCAGATGGCAGAAATCATTGGTGAAATCATACCAGTTCAAATACTAATACAATTATAAATCCATTAATCTGATGAATGGATATTATTATTGTTCTTGTGATATTTACATCAAAATATTTTTCCAAATGGCTTCGTCCACCATTTCTTCACTGAGATTCAGTTTCTGCTTCCAAAACAAAGTTTTACGCGTGAGATGGAGCGATTCTGAACCGAGGTTCTGGGTTCAGATAACCTATGGACCTGTGCTATTTGTAATTATTGATGGATAATAGTCTTATCTAGATGGTGCAGAAGTTACGCATGTCGTACCTGTTGCACAAGAGACCTGATTGATTGATCGATTGGTTCGTGGTTGGTCACTGCAGCCAATGATAAATTTTGTGCAATGGGCAAGATCACATAGAGTACGAAGAAAGATCAAATGGGATGAGTTACATAGTGATTATATATTATTAAACGTTAAATATATGTAATGTATGTATATGTGTGTATGTGCGTATGAATATGTTTCGTAAGTTATATGTGATTAAATTTTCTCATTGAGCATCCTTGGATTGGTTGTTGAGATGTTGAACAGAGGATGATGGCTGTTCGGTGTCCTTTGCAAGCAATGATGACATGTTCTCTGATGCCGAAGCAATAGCGGCCAGTGCGGCTAGAGGATCGGTATTAAAATTTAATGCAGGCAACTGTGGTTGAGGTGTATTGGTATCTGCTTTAGTAGGCGTCATAGCATTCGTATGCATTTCAGCATTGGGTGTCTGATTTGATGAAAGCACTGACGAAACGGGCTGAGGCATCATATTTACATCTGAACCTGTTGATCCATGAGCTTGATTGGATTCGTAATTCAGTAATGAGGATATTAAAGGTCTTGTATTTGATGGAGGGGGTGGTGGAGGAGGTTGTGCATGCGCATATGCTTGGTTAGAATTGACAGTAGTTGATGGACTTAAAGGAGGTAGGTTTGCAATGGAGTTAGTTGTACCTACATCAGGGGCTTTTGAATTCAGTAAATCAGAAATACGGTTGGTTTGATGTGATGTAGAAGAAGGCCTGGATGGTTGTGATTGTGACGCAGCTGATGCTTCTACGTTGTATTGAGGGGTTGGTTGGAAAATCGGTGGCCTACCAAACTGAATGGAAGGTAACCTTGGAAGAGGTAAGGTTATGCCAGTTGTATTAGCGTTCGTGAATATGTCTTTAGGAACTAATTCTTGAGTGAAAGGTTGATTAGTAGATGCCGGAGTATTTGAGCTATTGCTTACCACCTCATTTTCAGAATTAGCAAAGAATCCTAACGCTGGTTTTTGTTGCAATGGAACGCTGTTTGCGCCGTACATTAGCGGCGTGGTGGATTGTTGTTGTCCAGAGTGTATTAAAATTTGAGATTGTTGTACTGATCCAGAACTTGTTGCATTAAGCTTGGAATCAGTATCTTCCACAATTAACTTCCAACCTTGTTGGGCTGCATTCCTTTGGTAGTAATTCCTAACCATTGTAGTAGATTTAGTACCTAATGCACTTGAAATTAGTAGCCATTGAGAACCGTACTGTTTTAAAAGATCAGGGAAAAGATTAGCTTCCTTGACACTCCAATAACTTGACTTATGGTCAACTTGATTTTTGAATTTCTTTCTGCCAGAAGATTCATATGAATGTTCATCACTTTTTCCATATTGGTCATAATTCGTAACATCTTGACTGTTGTGTAAATGTTTGTGATCAGTATCCGAAGCGTAGCTAACTTCTTCAAATTGTCTTTTATTAGATTCCTCTATTTCTCTCTTTTTGTCCTCTTCTATGTCGTATGTTTTTGTTGGCTCTTGTAACTGATCAGGAGGTATAGTCTGACTTTCGTCAGTTACCTTATCATCTGTGTTTTCAAACTTTGTGACAGAATTAGAATTTCCAGAATTTGGTGTTTCATCGGTGTTTGATTTATCAGTAATAACTTCTTGTACAGTTGCTTTATCGACTAAAAGATCAGAATTATTATCATTTACATTAACCGAAGATTCATCGACAGAGTGTCCATTTTTGTTTAAAACATCTTTATTTTCGTTATTATCGGGTAATTCCTTGTTAATAGAATGTGGTTCATGTTCCGTATCGATTGTAGTATCTTCAATGGCTTCTGTAGTGTCATTTGATTTCTCTTTCTTCTTTGTCTTTTTCTTTGTTGGACCACCCTTACGTTTTTTGTTTTTTTCTATTATTAATTTCTTGTAGTTAACCTTCTTTTTAGTACGATAATAATGTAATACACATTCCTCTGGAGACCTTAAGTTTCCCATATGATGTGATATTTTTCCAAACTTTTTTGGATAAGATAAATATCCTTCTACAAATAATTCATGTTCATTCTCTGTGAAGTTGTCAATTCCGTCAAATAATACCCTAGAACTCCATTTATCTTTGTCAGTTATTAAATTGTTGACATCTTTGAATTTCATGCTATTCTTTTCAATAGGATCAATTATCATTGGAGGAATAGTTGCAGCGATTTTAAAATGCTTATAATTAGGATCTATTTGTAATAATACACTTTCCATATCTGTATCATCAACAAAATCTGCTCTATTTCTACGACGAGAACCTCCAATTGCTTTCTTTTGTGCTTCTTGTAATTCTTTCTCTGCTTTCATTTGTTTTTCTTCTTCTTCAGCTGCTTTCTTTTTGTAAGCGATTTCATCACTTCTCAGTGTATTACTTATGTTATCCAGTTGATCACATGTTTTTGACCATGAATCTTTTAATTCTATAGCTTCTTTTTTCAATTGAAGTTTTCTCAAAACTTCATATTCTTTCACCTTTAAAATAGAGTGACCTAAAGTAGTTCGCAATGCTTGTTTGTAGATAAGTTTATTTTCTTCGATAAATGGGTATTGACTAATGGACTTTAAAGGTTTCTTTAGCAAATATTTCTGATTAGCAATAATTTCTTTTCTTGTTTGATTTTTAAGTTCCCACAATTTAGTTTCGGCTTTTCCCATCGGAAATATGCATGCTTCGATCTTAATAAGTGGTTCGGTGTAACCCTTTGGAGATGGTAAATTTTTTTTAACTGTTTTAAAATCTGTTTTCAATACTTTTGGATCAAAAATATAGTTATAATTCATTGAAATTTGCTTTTTGATAAATTCAGAATCATATGATTCTGACAAATAATTTGCTTTATCGTCATTGTTATTATTATTAAAATCATCATTAAAAATGTCTTCAACTGATTTGTTTTCATCAAGGATTATATCTTCTGTTGCTATTTTATGGTTATTTTCTGCCTGTTTCCACAGAAATCCTGAACTTCTGTCTAAATTTTTTGAGCTGGATAAACTGCGTTTTCTCAAGTCCTTTCCAGTTTGAAGTGTCTTTGAATCTCTTTTAGCTAAAACTGGTGAGGAAATACCTGACTGTTCAAATTTATATTCGCTAATAGGATATTGATCTTCTGATTTCTTATTCTTAGTGATCGAGCTCTTCCTTATAACTTCATTATTCAGTATGGGCTTTGTAGTTTTTTCTGAAACTTTTACTGAATTTATTAAACTCGAACCCAAAGAACGGGGATTGAGTGACAAAATAAACTTTTCCATATCTTCTTTTGAATTTACTTCTGTAATATTATATTTTTCAAAATTATTCACATGATCATCTGTGAAAGAAGCACTTTGATTGACTGGATGTGTATCAGCAACGTTACTCGTTTTTAATGGAGGTGTTGATATTGGAGTACTTAATTGTGATTGATTTGATGCTTTCAATGATGAAGTTAAATTAGTTACTGGATTTGCATTGTACCTCTTCGGACTTGGAGCAATGTATGATGATGCAAGACTCTTTGTGATCCTATTACTTTTCCATGAAGTATTTCTTGCGTTTATTGCATTGTTGCTGTTGATGTTATTGTATTGATTATATTGTTTTGAATTATCATTATCATAATTGTCATAATTTGAAGTAACTGACTGATCAGCAGCCGACTTTTTCAATGGAGAATTAGCTGATTTCCATTTACTTGAAGAAGAAAATGAGTTACGTTGTAAATTATACTGAGAGTCCTTAGTTTGATCGTTACAACCTAAAATATTTGCATTGCTATTACTGTGGTAGCCATAACTTGAATTTTTACTCATAATAGGATCTGTCGATCTTGGTCTATTTCTAATGTTTACATTTGATTTATTTGACACGACTGAATTTACTCCAGTATTATTATTATAATAATTTTGCTTTAATTGCGGATTGTAACGACTTCCTGAATATCTTGAAACGTTGGATGCAGTATTACTGTTGTTGGTTGCCTGAGCATCCGTACTTGAATTAATATTAGATGAATTAAAAGCCGATTTTTCCTCTGGATTATATCGACTGCCTATTATTCTACTTGTCGAGCTTGGTCTACTTATGGAATTAGGATCGTATCTAGACTGTTTTGTATACTGTCCTGAAGATTCATTTGTATTCAGCGGCGTAGAATTTCCATGTGTGTTCGGACCACTGTAGTAAGCATACTTAGCGCTACTACTGCCGCTATTGTTACTGTTATTACTATTCGTACCGTTGTTATTCGAATATAAATGCATATTAGTTGGATTCCCACGACTGCTCTGTTTCATCGCATTAGAAGGATTACTCGAGTAGTAATATCGTTTATTATCACTACCCTTCTTAGGGGAATTAGATGGTATCACACTAGAGTTTACCATCACTTTAAATAATTCAACCTATAACTGTGAACCTCGAACGTGTATCTACCAATATCGGTGTTTGTGTTTCTTGCCAATACACTAATTTCTACAAAATGATACTAAACAATACAACTCATATACACAAAGACAACCCAAATAGAAACTAATCAAATCAATATATAAAATATATATATAGTTGTTTATTTAATGGATTTCAATATTCTTGTTTTTAACAATCTTTAAAAATAATTTAAATTCCAATTCACTGAGAAAACAGCGGACAAAAACAAAATTACCATTGAAGTTCGGCCTGATATTGAAAATACAACACTGTAAACTACAGAGGAACTGCATATTGTACAATAGGATCACCTATAAGAGATATCTTGACGTTAATCGTTGGTAGTTAAAAGCACCTCTGGATCGTTGTGAGTTGTTGTGAATTGTTGTGAACTGTTTATGGAGTTGAGACACTGAAGGAAAGAGTGATGGATATGTTTATTGTATGTAATTGCTACTATGAGTGTTCAATATACAACGGATATCACGTGACCATCGCAGAAATAGCAGTGGGTGATGATCACGTGATTTTTGCCTGGCATTCTCTGGCGGTACTGTCAACGTATAACAGGACATGCACGTGATCCGTTATGGTTAAGTGACAGAAAATGCCCTGGTATACAATGCAACAGCGTTACTTGTAAGAGTATGAACGTCACTATTGGTTCAGCTTATGAATTGTAGAGTTGTAGAGATATGTATATTTTTAGGCCTTGTTTAATTGTTTTGCCGAGTTCCAGCGTCTTTCTGAACACGTCCAGGAAGAATTCAGGTCAATATTAATGGTTATCTGTGCAAAACATATATTTGAATATAAATGCAGATATGCTTATTTTGGTCTTGAATTTTGCAATTTTCAGATATTCTATTTGGCGTGTTATGACTGTGTGGCTGGAGAATAATAGTAACCACATGATTTACTGTCCTCTCAGAAGCAGACAAATGTGTTCTTCTATGAAAATCGCTTTGTACGTCACAGCAACAGGTTTTGCAATCAAGTAGCCTGACAACGGAATTCCATGATGCGTTTTCCATTTTATTTGAAGAAAATTTGTTTGCAGAAATCGTATATAAGAGACAATATTTTTTATTTTTTATTTTATATTTTCCGCTTAAAATAATCTTTCTTTAATTTTGCAGTTATTTTATCGTTTCTTTGTAGGATAGAAGAAGAGTATCAAATCTGCATAATACTATTTAAGGATGTCTAAGGGTACGTTTAGGGGTGGATTCCTGTTTGAAACTATATCTTAGCTATTCCTTTTAAGAGTTTTATATGCACTCAATTTATGTTACAATACTTTGAATACTGCGTGGTGTGTAATATGTAGATGTCAGAAGTGCTTAGTTGTGTTTATGGGATCGTCACTTTGTCATGTTACATGAGGGTAGATGTCTGCTTGTGGCTCAGTGTCTAGTATAGCGTCAAACGCTGTGCTGGCGCTGTGTTGCAATGCAATTCCCTATCGCTACAGAATTCATTGTATTGTATGTCATAACAGGATGCAGAAGAAAATATATTTACGGTTTGTCAGGTGACACGTGTGAATATTTTCTTTTGTTTATTGTTGTCAAAAATAGTTAAATTGAGGAATATAACTGACTTTTAAATTGAATTTCTAGATATGTAATTTTATATCTATCGAGTGCGTTATACTAACATTATAATTTTAATCTTTTCGATTAATTTATTATTCAGATCTATCTCAAGTTTTCGGTGTTGCTAGAATTTTCGCCTCTTTCAACGATACTTTCGTTCATGTTACCGATTTATCTGGTAAGGAAACCATTGCTAGAGTCACTGGTGGTATGAAGGTTAAGGCTGACAGAGACGAATCCTCTCCATATGCTGCTATGTTAGCTGCCCAAGATGTTGCTGCTAAGTGTAAGGAAGTCGGTATCACTGCTGTCCACATCAAAATCAGAGCTACCGGTGGTACTAGATCCAAGACTCCAGGTCCAGGTGGTCAAGCCGCTTTAAGAGCCTTAGCCAGATCTGGTTTGAGAATTGGTCGTATCGAGGATGTGACCCCAGTTCCATCCGATTCTACCAGAAAGAAGGGTGGTAGAAGAGGTAGAAGATTATAATTCAGCTATATTCAACATCAACTGTACCAGAATTGGTACAGACATATATTTGCAATTCGCAGATACATATTCATATAGTTCCAAAAATTATTATCCTCCATATAAATGTATACAAAGATATATACAAATAAAGTGCATTTCAAATTTTGAATGCTTTTGAATTAATCGTAGATTGTTTGTAAGTAAGTTATCTATAGTGTCTTACTTTTTAGGATTGAAAACATCTTGAAGGTATTATTAATATATTTTCAAATGATATAGTTTTAAAATAAACGTATATACGTATATATATATTTATTATATTAAGTGCGAATTACATAGTAGAAAGGAAAAATAATTTAATGTTAAAAGTTCATTAATTATATTCTTAATCTAGTAAACGAAACCTAAAATCTTACCAGAGACGTGCTTTCTTCTGGCTTCTTCGTGATCCATAATACCAGCAGAGGTAGTTAAGATAACATAACCGAATTGTCTGGCTGGTAATAAGTTCTCAGTCCATTTTTCAATGTCAGAAATCTTGACGTTGAATCTTGGGGAAATAACACCAACCTTGTTTAATCTACCGTTTAATTGGATAACAATCTTACCGGATCTGTGATCGTCAATGTATTCAAATTCACCAATGTAACCGTGCTTTTGGACGACTTGTAAGAATTTGATGATGACCTTGGAGGATGGTCTAATCATAACTTGACGCTTACCAGCCTTTTCGGCGTTGTTGATAGCGTTTAAAGCATCGGCTAAGACAGAAGTTCTAGTCATTTTTGTGGATGGAGACTTAAGTATATACAATCAACTACTAAAATCAACTAATAATAAATACCTTTCAAAAAATACACATATTTCTTAAATACTAAGTTACTCTAACAATAATAGCAGATGAAACACTAACTGAACCGAGTATCAGAGACTTTTAGATTAGAATAGAATACAAAATACCAACACACTGACAATACTGAAAAAAAACAAATTGATGCTTTCTTACGTTGCTAATTGAAAGTATCTTCGTTAGAAAAACTCAACCATCAGGCTAAACAAACAAACCTCATCACAGAGCTCAAATTTCATTGTGAAAAATTATACTCTTGTTTTTTCCACTTCTATCGTGTATCAAAGGCTTTATTTTGTTTCTGGTCTATTTAATTCACTGTGTGAAATGAACAACAGAACGCACTCACCAACAAAATGAAAATTTCCATTGAAAAAATATTCGCGTGACTGCTCTGTATTATGGAATGTACGGATGCATAACTTTTTTCCGACATGTTGCCATTGTACGGGGCGTTCCTGGTCTCTGTTTTTCAGAACCCTAAACCGTGCAAGAATTCACTGCAATGAAAAATAATCATCAGATGCTGATGTTTCAGTTTTTCTCACAATTTAGTATTTTTTGTTTTCTTTAACAAAGTTGGCGGTCTTCCCGGTTTTCCAGTTATTTAGTTAGCCCTATGTGAAAATTACATGCAAAATAAAATTTCAAGGCAACGCTTTCTTTCCAGATAATTCATTTTCTTGGCTGGAGTTCTGTCTAATTGCACTGAAACGTACTGTTTGTCTTTGTAAAAGTATCAGTTGCTCTTTCTACGTTTGCTGAGGAAATTACCTTGGGCAGCATTCAGTCTCTGTCTAAAGCACCTTCCAGGTTTCTGGCCTACTTCCAAGACGTTTAGGAATTGTCACTATTGTGAATTTACTTCTTACTATTGCAGAATTTATTGTTGTGAGTTTGTTAGAGTTCATTTGAACTAAAATTACTAAACTCTAGTTTCTAGCATCTTAGAGTTACAAACTTGCAGTAATGATATTCAATAAGTTTAGAATAGTAAAGTGTATTGTATATATGCATTTATAAAAAGTAATCTATTTCTCTGTATAGATGTACTTTTGTAATTGAATGTGTATATAAATAGTTCTATTGATTGTTGTAAATGTTCGTACTTTTGGCTAACATTTAAGACACCAGGATAGCTCAAAGAAACTAAGATGCCAGTATGTTATAAAATGAGATTTAAGTACTCCTTCCATGAGAATGAAAATAGTTGTTTTTAAAAAGATTGACGAGTTGGTGGTGGTTCTTTTTTAGTAAACTAAGCAAAGCTTATGTATGAGTCTGGAGATATAATGTTCAGTGACCTCTAATATAGTGGTTACAGAAAATAGGTAGTTTTTAATAGCAGGCTAGAATATGTAGCCATGCTCACTTGGAAAAAATTAATGTTATTTGTTTGGTTATGAATGTTGGAGAACGAAAGGACTATTTTTAGAGCCTCATGTTTTTTGGATTTATAATCAATTCGGTGGATAAGAAAACCTATTGATGTGGTTTTGCAATTTAGTGAAACAATATTTAATGGAGTTATACCATTGTACTGTGAACATATCTGTGGCTCTAACTAGACTTACACACTTTACGATCAAACTTTCTATTTACAATATTTTCTATTCATCAATTTTATTGCTCAATAAACTTTACTAACTTTTTTTTATTTTATTATGCATATCCATGATAATAAATAATATAACTTTTAGGCTCAAAAGTCTTTCAGAATCAAGCAAAAGTTAGCCAAGGCTAAGAAGCAAAACAGACCATTACCACAATGGATCAGATTAAGAACTGACAACACTATCCGTTACAACGCTAAGAGAAGACACTGGAGAAGAACTAAGTTGAACTTCTAAGCTCAAAAATATTATATCAAATGTTATTTTACATATTTTATTTTTAAAGCATATATATTTAGTAAGTTGTATAGTTTAATTCTACTCTAAAAGGATTCTTTTTAATCATATTAATTTGATAGAGACACTTTTATAATAATATATACACCTAGGTCAATTATTACAGGTTTTTAAGGTTGCAAAATTTTCCAAACGACAATATCATAACTACTTCAGTAAATGTAATTGACATAGCTTATATCAAACGCTACAATATGCTACCAAGAGTCACATATTATCAAGATCGAATCATTCCAATACTAATACAAGATTAAAATAAAAAGTTGCAAAACATATCAGAGAGATTCCCATTGTTCAATAACACCGAAATCACAAGGTAATTTTCAAAACTACCATCAGATACTATCTAGCATAAAAGTGTTTGATTAACTCATCATTATGTCTGCAATATTTTTATTCTTACTAAATAATTATAAAAATTTGTAAAAAAAGTTCAACTGAAACCTGTTCTTACAAATAATAGACGTCCTCGTCTAGAGTAAGCACAACTCCTAGGTGCTTTGCTATAATCTATTTCAGTAAATCATGGGGAACTAAAGTCTAATCATCTTGTATATTTAAAATACCAGTCAAAACCAAAAACCAATAACAAGTAAGCGTAAGAAATATATTTAATGCTTATATATACATATGTATATATACCACTATTTTGCATAACGAAAAAATTTCTCACAGAGATTTTCAATTCTGTAACTAAAAAATGAGAAATGAAAAATGAAAATAATTCTGTTAGGGTTTTGCTTGAAATTTTGTAAGGTGACAGAAATGATTATTATATCAAGTTACTGTCGTTACATAATTGATATGTATGCTGTTTATAAAATTATACATCCTATTGAAATTGTATAGTTTCAAAATAAAGTAGGTTTTTCATAGAACAACCTTCTTTAAAATATTGGTCCATTCGTATTGTTGGTTATTTATTGATATATATATGCGTGTGTGCATCTATTGATATTTTTAATAATCATTATCTTGATAGAAAAAGTTAGGTTTTGGGCCGTAATCATCTTCCTGGATTAATGCACCTGCTTTCCTTGTCATTTCAACATATATACATTCTTCTGTTTGCAGTATTTGGTCTGCTGTTGGTCTTGATTTATAATTTGGTTCTATCATCCATTTCACTATTTTTTCTAATGACTCCCCATAAATTAAAAAACGAGGCACCCAAGGTGGAATTTTTGATGTTGCTGCTTCTGCTAAGAGATGATTGTTATGCACTTTATTATATTTAGTATCAAACGTTGATAATTCCGAAGAGGTCGTACCGATTTTCGATGGATTTGAAAATAATGATGTTGAATGGAGCTCAGTGGAACTCAATCTACCAGCATCTGACAAATCACCTGATCTTAGTTTGTGCCATGCATTACCATTATCAGGTAGGACCACATTAGCTGCAATTTCTACAATTAGTAAACCAAGAGAGAAAATATCTGCACGATAGTCATATATGCTATCAGAAATGATTTCTGGTGCGATATATTCTACGTCACCTTCATTTTCAAAACTTGTGTCTTCTAAAGGTAGATGCGTTGCCATACCAAAATCACCTAATCTTAAATTACCTTCAAAAGTAATCATAACATTAGCAGGCTTTAAATCCAGATGAACTATATGACAATGATTATGAATGTAACGTAATGCTAAACATAACTCAACTATAATTTTCCAAATTCTCCAATCTTCCAATCTAGTATTTTTTGCAATTACCTGTTCTTGTATAAATTGATCAAGATTACCATTTTCACAATATTCTGTCATAATATAAAAACAATTCAAATATTTCCATGAACTTATAAAGTTCAAAATATACTCTCTTCCTTCATGTTCTGATGACTTGTGGTTTGAAATTTCTGATAAAATCTTAATTTCTTGCAGAATACGTTTCAAAGAATTATATTTATTCAATTGAATAGATTTAACTGCGTATTTCTTATTTGTTTGTGCAAATGTAACTTGGAAAACCTTTGAAAATTGGCCATCACCAATTGTAGATACATTATTAAATCTTTCAAATAAATGTGAGTCAGGGTTTATATCAACTTTGTTTGCTAAATGTCTATTTCTTACCGGTGAGGTAAATTTGGATGTTGGTGAAGAATTATATAAATCATATTGTTGTGCTGGTCGTATTATCGTTGATCCAGCTATCCTTTTATGATTAGTTGGTGTCAATTCATTCATTTCCATATTATTAGTAGAAGTCTCATTGATATTATTGGTGGCGTTTCCATTATTATATTCTTTGGAAAACTTACTAGAGTTATCTTGTTGATCGGAATTGGAATACATCGAAGGTGGAGTCGGAGTATTAGAATAATTATCAACAGGCCCATATAGATCATCTGTAAACTGTTGCAAACTATTAGTTAATCCATTATTTTGAAATACCACTGAATTTCTAGATTTTTTGATCTTCTTGTACTTATTTTGAAATTTGGTGGTCGAATTATTGAGGTAAACATTTCCAAAATTTGTATTACCGAATGCCTTATGCATATTGAAAACATTGTCATTATTGTCGTTATTTATATTATCATTACCTTTAGTCTGATTATTTTCATTATATTTATTCAATGGTGACGAACCATTTATTAATATTCTAGCAGTTTTCTTAATGATTGGAGATTGAGCATCGTATACCTCCTGTTTTACTGACTTTGCATTATTAATTGAAATATTTTCTTTACCATTTCCGAAGGATAATTCAGGTGACTCCATAACTGATGTAAAAAAATCCAAATTAGTGAAAGATGTTCCAGCAACCGTCCCTATGTTTGATATTTTTTTATTTTCTAATAAAGGTGATTTTTTAATTGGAGTATCTGGCACATCCAACTTTTTCAAATAACTTTTTGCATCCTTTATTGCATTTATTTTTGATTTAAGACCAACTTTTGAATTAAAAATTGCCTGGTCTGGCTTAGCCCCAATAAAGGAATTTGCGCTTGTAGTTGTGCTTGCGCTTGTAGTTCTCAAAGTTAACTTTCTCAACTCATTTTCTGAAGTACTTATTGGTCGAGAATCAGTATCTATATCTATATCGATATCAATATCTTCATTCATGTCTCTATTAGTTTCTTTGGCAGTCCAGGTATTCAGCAAATTCGAAGAACGAAGATTGTTTTTTTCACGATTCTTATAATTTTGTTTCTTTAGTAAATCTGGATCATTAATAAATGGAGATAATTCACTTTTGGATACTGTTCTTTTCAGTTTTATTGGCGTCTGTATACTGGAATATTTACGGTTATCATCAACTACTTCCATGTTTTTATAACTTTCATTGGTGATGTCTTCATTTTTATTTGACGTGCGTTGAATTTCCTTCGATAAATTCACATTACTTAACGATAAATTCAACGTCCCCACACTTCTAGTCAGTTTGTTGTTTATATATGGATAAAACTTCAATACGTTTGAACCTTTCGAATCGTCAGCGTTTGAATCATCTGTATCATAACCTTCAGCCCCATCTGACCCTGAGCCAGTGATGTCCATATCAATATCAGAGATCTTATATGGGCTCATATCTTCAAGTCCACTACCGTTATATTGGATGAAAAGATGCCCTGTAAACCAACCAATACGTAGTTTTTGTCACTATCCATATATCTTCACTTCAATATAATAAAGCGGTACTCCAGATCGAACACCTATAGCTTAATATATATGTATGTATATATACTGTCAACAAGATAGCCTTTGTGTATTTCTATTTACCAATTTACTTTCGAATCTAACTAATAGACCATTACTTGGAAAACAAAAACATGAAAAATATCCTTTATTCTTCAATTGCATCGACCAGAAGAACCAAATCACAAACACAGCATCCCATCGAGTCCAAGAAGAAACTTTGGAAGTACAATATATGATACTTGCTATCACTTATCTAACGTTGATGAAAACACAAGTGGCATTTTTCGTGTTCCTCACAACCTGGATATCGAAAGCATCAATAAGAAATTGCATCGAAGATCGAACAATGCCTTGAAATATCACCAGCTCGAACTAGCACGACATAGCTACAGAGCTACAACTCATCATCTCTTTGTGCTTGTACACCAACTGAACTCTCATGGTTTAGCACTTCGGGCATGGAGAAGTTGCAACTTACGCGTAAATATTTGGCGTCTGTCGTGGTTTTAAAAGGAATATGTTCTTACAATCGCCGTTTTCGCGTCAGGTCTCGACAAGTTGCCAGAGAAGTCCACTGAGAGAGAGCAAACTGCAAAATGACCAGAGAAACAGCGGAGGCACATGGACGACGTCTGCGTGTGGTGTATGGGTGTCTGTATATTTGGTTATTGCGTTATTGTGTTATTGCGTTAGTATGTGCAGACGTGCCAGGAATCATGCTGCTTTGCATGATTGAACTGAACAACGGGACAACTGGACTTGGTTCTTGCGGTTGAAGGAGCTGACTGGTGGCCTATGGCATCAAGCTTTAAGTCGTTGCCTTATAATGCGAGTGTGTTCAAGGGTGTTTACCTGCCGCGAGCAAGATAACTAATCAATCTTTAACGTATGTGCAACTCTCGGGGCGGTGTCTTCTGGAGACGAAGAACCTCGTTTTGGCATGGTTTCCTCTTCTTGCTCGGTTACCGTATGGTAATCCGCCAAGAGTCGAATAGTCTCCATCAAATAAGGTCTGGCGTACTCAATTCCCCATTAACAATCCCAGTCTTTCATGCATAGTATCCATTTACTCTCTCTCTGTTTACTTTGTTCAGTTTTCTGATCTCTCATTATGCTGCGCTTTTTCCATTCTTGCAAGTAATTTTTCCCCTTTACCGGAAAATTTCAATAAACATTCGAAATTATTTGGTAGTTGGTAACAGCAAGTATACATTACAGTTGGATATACTCTCATGCAATGGTGGATGATTGCTATGCTATGTATGGAAACGATATTATAGACGGTAGTGAGCGGTTAATGTAGGTATTTAAGTTTGAATTGGTGCGCTTGAGGCAAGGAAGAGTGTTTTTTTGACGAGTAGGTTACGACTGCAATTCCAGCATAAGAATAGTAGTTGAATAAACAAAAGAGTACAGTGCGATGGGAAATAACGATAGCTCGACGTATATTGACTTGATCTTGTCTAATAAGGGTCCTGAGGAGGCCTTAGAGGTTTTGCGATTGAGGACATCGGAGGCCAAACTAATTGACAACGAATTTTATAGTGTATTGAATGAGTACAATAAAATAAAGGAGAATTGTAATTCTCAATTGTTACAATTAATTAGAAAATATGATAATAAAGACGATCTTAGAACGATCATTTATGAGAAATTGATTGGTGAAAATGTTTTAAGTTCTACGGAGATAGAAGAGTATGAAAAATTCCCTAACATTAGTGATGATTTAATGAATGTATGGAAAACCTTATTGGAAGAATTGAAAAATGAATATAAAAGTGCTAAGAAAATTAATTATTTATTAAGTGAGGAGTCTGTAAAGCCATTAAGAGATTTTTCTGAAAGAGATTCAAATTGGAACAAAAGTAGAAAATTATATTCAAGTCTAACAGCTTTGAAGGAAAGTAATAATAATGAATTTTTAGAAAATTGGGATTTAAAAGGTCCTTATATTTATGAATTATTTGAAAAAATTGACCTTGGTCATCTAACCAATATTAAATCCTCAATTCTAAGTTATAAAACAAATAATAACCAATACTTGGAAAATGTAATCACACAAGGTGAAAAATCAGTATCATTATATTCAGAATACGATCCTTCAAAAGAAATTGATAGATTTGCATCTGAAGCTTCAAGATTCGACTTTAAAAGTATTGTCTCTAATGATAGGACTAAAAGACCATTGAAAAAAAGAGGAACATTTGCAAATATAAGCTCCAGATTATATTCTTCTTCGACATTGAATTCTAATGACCTAATGAATAATGAATTTTCAGATTCTACTAATAATAGCTCTTTGAAAAATAACAAGAAATCTAATAACAGATTGAAATCAACAATGGGTACAATATTTGGTAGAAACAGAAATAAGTCAGTTAATCAAGCTCCAACTCCAAATGAGAATGATGTTAGTATAGATACTGTAGAAGAAGAAATATATATTAATCAGAATAGGAGATCTGGTTCAAGACGTGCAACTACAAATTCAATTAGACCAGAATATTTCAAGAGAGGCTCCTTCAGTAGTGATAATGTGAATAGTACAACAGAAATACACAGAACTGCAACTCCAAAACAACATAGTAGGATGAATAGCATTGCTACAGATTTACAAAATACTTCGAATAACCGTAACAGTATATACACTAATAATAAAGAAGTTGATAGCAATATCTCTCCAGCTGCTGGTAAACCTCATTTTCAAGATAATAATGATAATCAATTACAATTTGAAGCTTCGCCAAGTAATCACAAATTTTCCAATCTTTCTATATCACAAGCTCCACTAATGCCCATTCCAAAAACTTCTAAAACCGAACCCATTTTACCAACTATGAACAGCATAGCAAATATTCCTGTTCAACAACCGCAAGCAAATGGAAGATCATTATTCTCAAATGTTTATAATGCTAATTTACCTCAATCTCAAACAAATTCTATGAACCCATTCCAGCAACCTGGAATTCATGGAGGGCATCCATCAGCATCTAATTTATTTTCTCAAGTTACAGGTGAACTGCAAACTTTAGATCCTCAAACTACTGGTCCATTAACTTCTATACAACAAGGTCAATCTGCATTTCAACATTCTTCTGATAATGCAGATTATGGTTTGAGTGCAAGTATTGCAGAAATCATCAATGCTACATTCAGGGAAGGTATATTAGTTGACTCTGAACTAATAGGTGAAATTGCTTTTAACTTCACCCCAAACTACCATAAAAATAGTATTCCAGAGTATATCAATTTAAGAATTAAAAATTCATCACACTTTGATAAAACTATTTTAAACCACGGATATATTGAACAAATTACAAACAAAGAATATAAAATAAATCCAAAAATGATAGAATCCAAAACCGTAGGAGGCTTGAAGTATTCTATAAAGCCTTCAGAAGCCCCAATCGTAATTCTACCTGCTTGGAATTTTGAAATACACCAAGCAAGCGTCGTATTAACTTTAAAAATATCTCCAAGTTTGCCACCAAGCATCCAAAAATTAGTGCTGGAAGATGTTACCATTTCAGTCTCAGTAGATGGTGCTGAAACAACCTCAGCACTATCCAAACCACAAGGTACATTCAATAAAGAAAAGAAGAGGATCACTTGGAGGTTTACAGAACCATTAATTTTACACCGCAACGTAGAAGAAAGATTGATTGCTAGATTCATGACAAATGGATTATCCATCGAGTCAAATAAAGGGGTATCTGCTAAATTTACAATCCGTGAAAACATACACCAAAATATTGAAGTGGGAAGTGCTTTAGTAATCGAATCACAAGAACATGATGAAAAGAACCCATTTGGCAGTCCTTGGAAGAGTATTAATACAACAAGAACACTCTCTGCTGGAAATTACTCAGGTTTATCAATCTAAGTTAAATTTAAATAACATGTAGTAAATATGACTGTATATAACACCATAATTCATAATTCATATAAAGCTTGAAAGTGTTCGATGACTATGGATGGATGGATGGTTTCTTATATATATATATATATCTCGTTGTTAATGATATGCTATATTTTTACTGATGCGGTACATATATAAAAGCGTTTTTAGTGGAATAAATAGATGAGGACTATATAAAGAATGGAACTTTAATAGTAATATATTAGTGAGTAACTTTATATACTAGAGACCAGACACTACAACAATCAATTCATTTGAGAATACTATCCAATTTTGGTATCCAAACTGAAGTAAGAATGTCTTTACCTACAGCTTTATATAATTCCAGTACATTTGGTCAGAAAAGTTTTGAAGTTGATCCATTAAAGCCCCAATATCAGACTACAAATGGTGCAACTACTGGCCCTAGTGAGCATGTGCTTAGTGCAGGCCAAGTTGATATAGATAAGCCATCGGAACCTAAGTTCAAAGAAAACGATTCTACTGAAATGACGTATTTAAGTAGTTTAAGATGCCAATTGACTGGTTTACAAGATGATATCAACGTATTTTTAACAGAAATGATGCAATTGGCAAAGGGAAAGAAAATGAAAGTAGCTTCAGGAAATGAGGTTAATGAAAGCTAATCTTATCCAAGTATTCAGCTCCATAAAAATTCCAACTCTTATATGAAATGATACTTTATTAAAACCGGCTAAATTCTCTTACAGCCCGCCCTCATTCATAACAAGATTGATTGTTACATTAATAATGACGGCATCTAACCTTTTCTTTGGAGCATGAAGTCAGTAAAACACACATTACTATTGTATCAAGACAGGTTCATGATAATGATAAAATGTCATTATTAAATTTAATCGAAAACTTTTTTTCAAGCAAACATAAGCAATAAAACACAATAGGAATATAAACAGACACAATATACTCAGGTATCTCTCTCAATGGATTGCTATAGATATCCTAAATTTCATTTCATAAATATGCATTTGGAAACAACAATATCTACAACAATACTAACATATATAGTAAAAGCATTCAACAGGAAATGGTTATCAAAAAGTAAACTGCAGGATACGCACATATTTATCTATACATTTACTAAGCATTCCAGTGATAACATACACTCTATGTAATTTAATATATTATTTTTTAGTAACTATCTCAAAATAATGGGATCTTGCTGTATGCCAATACTATGCGACCCATAAACAAATGGTAGAATGCCAAGAACCAACTCCAGTGCAACAAGTTCACACAATAAGTCCATCGTCCACTCTTATCAACCATCTACATCTATAAGTCAACTAACTTTAGGTCTATCCACATTCGTATGTCCCAAAACGGAAAACTAATGCATCTCATCGATTTTTGCGAAACACGTAAAATATTTACCAAACTTTTAAGACATGAAATAGGATAATAATTTGTACAGGAAGACATATCTGCGACACGTTCCTGATATATGTCCCATCGTTGACAGGTGTTGCAGCAATCTAGGTTTGAATTCATTAACATGTTTTATCACTTATTTGAATTTGTGGAATTTAATGAACCTATTGGAACTTTTTCAGGCTGGCAACTATTGTAAAATACTGATGTGCATTTGATAATATTAAGAACCACTCTTTATTATAAAGCTATCTGAATTGAAGTGTGGGTTACAAGTGACCAAGTGCTAATTAACGTATTACGAGGAAACAAAAGATAATAAATTATGGAAGCTAATCATGGGGCACATATAGTTGTCCTGCAACAGGTATTGGCATTGTGTGGGTCATATAAATGTGTATCTAAATTCGACCCAATGATACATGTTGTAAACCAATTGGAACATTTAGCGGCTTCAATAAGATATCTAATTAAGACATACAGCGTGTTAGATACTTCATCAACTGATTATACAGCCAATGATACGTTACTAGTCCAAGTCCTAAATGTAAATAGAGTGGTAGAGAGTTACTCAAATATATTGATGACAGGTATAAATCTGATATTCGATTATCATACCAGTATATTCAGGTCCTTAAAAAAACCATCATTTATTCAAAACATTTTAAAAATATTTACTTTTCTACAAACTTATAATAAAACATATGGTAACAGGTTACCAAATTCATTGCACAGTATAATCAACAAGTTTATGTATGAGTTGGAGAATCGTTATATGGATGTCAATAGAAATATTTTAAAATTCAATCAAACGATTGATTTAATGTCATTCGCTAATAATGTCATTATAAGTTCGCCTATCAATAAAGAAAATATAGTGAGAAGAGAATGTTTCAAATTAACATCAGACAAATTTGAACTCTCTAATATTTTAGTCGAAGTATGCTTACTCGATAACGGTCAACCTGCAATTTTTAAAGTTTGCAATTCTTCTGCAATTTCGAAAACTGAAAAATTTATTGAAGATCTGTTGAATAATCAGGTTAATATAATAGATCTTGGAAGAACATTATTATTTCCAGTATTAAAAGATACAGATTTACAAATAGCTAAAAAAACCTTTAATTCAATAACGTTCGAAACACGATCAGGAAATAAGGTACAATTTGATTTGAAAGCAATTAATGTGGAAAGTTGGAATTCATACTGGCAACAATATTTTTACGATTATTTCCATTATATAGACCATAAAAATAGGTTTGTGGCTAAACCATCTCCTTCAAATCATACTCAAAATTCTACTTTTAATGAAAAATATAATAAATTAAAACTATTAAATGAAGATAGCGCAATACAAGGAATCGGTATTTCTATTAAATCCAAAGGAACTGACGAGGATATTTCATCTACAACTTATGATAATGAAAAAAAACGTAGCTTATCTTCTCTACATCGTTCGAAGCCTTTACCAACATCCTTTGCAACTTCATTATCATCCAATTTACTAACAGGTCCATCATATATTGAATCACCATTTATAAAAACGGATTCCTTAGAAAATATTCCACAACTGAGCTATGAGAAACTAATAAAACTTGATAAATCGATAGATATAATGCTATCACCTCAACAAGAATTTGTTGAGATTCATAATATTCAACGCATTTCGTCTTTAGTTTCAGCTGAAAAAGAAGATAATTCTGAGATCGTTGCAAATATAGCCGAGGAAGTAGATTGTATTGCAAGTGTTATATCAGATGAAGAAGAGAACTTGCCTACAAGTTCAGAAAATCATTGTATGGATGAAAGAAATACTGAATACCAAACTAAAAATAATAATTCTCTCTTCTTTGACACTAAGATTGATGAGCCTAGCTTTTATTCAAGAAGCAAATCAGCTTCATTATTGAGTTTTTTCTCTTCTAATAAGAATAAAAAGAATTTGGTAGTAGATACTTCATCATTATCCAATGATGATAATTCTTTATCAAGCGGTACTTCAACTTATTTTACATCAGATACTACAGACAGTTCTTTTTCTATGCATGAGACCAGCCCTCTCCAGGATGATCATCAAGTCTCATTTGATATTTTAAGATATTATGATTCAAAAAAGAGTATAGAACTATACAATGGAGAAGGTTTAAATTTGACCATGTGGAACAAAAATCGTTGGCAAGAAATTTTAACGTATCCATTTAAAATTAAAATATTTACTGACACCTCGAATTTAAATTACCTACTAATTCATGACCAGGCTGACAATAGTTCATCGGGAAAATTATTACTGTTAATAGATTCAACTTGTAAAATTTTTAAATCAACAGCAATGGACATTCAAATCAAATGCATCAATAAAAATGTTATTAAAAGTACAGAAAATGTTTTAGCAAATTGCACATTCACAATAAGAACCAATAAGTCAGATCTCTTATTAATTTCATTAATGAATTGTATCAAAAGGTTAAAACCTGTATCCCCTGATGAAAATAAATTAACCAATTCTCAAACATTGAATACCTTATCCACTACTTCATCTTCATTTTTCAGTAGAATGAGTTCTTCTTCAAAAGATACATATTACAGCACAGGTTACAATTCACAACATGAAAATGATAGTTTGATAAATATTGATAGAAAGCTTTTAAAATCTAAAAAGTTATTATCAAATATTAAAGTGAAACACCATACTTACAATAACGATATGAATATGTGGAAATTCAATAGTGTAGCAGAACTATCTATATATGATCAAGAATACGAAGACGAGAAAATTGCTTTGAAATTTGATATTAGGAATAATGCAGTTAATAGCCATAGTTATGACAGTTTGAATCATATATTCGTATCTTATTTGGATGATGTTAAAAGACTTGGAAGAACTGGTATATATTTGATTGATTATGCTACAAAGCGTAAAGAATTATTCGAATTTCAAAATACCTTAATAGCAGAACAAGTATATAGACAGATTTGTTGATCCAAAGTTATTTAAATATTTTCTGCTGGGTTTACATAAGATATTTAGTATAAATTTGAATGACATTCATGAAAGAAGCTGTACATATTATAAAATTTGATATAATATTATATATATATAGAAAGGAAATTATTGTGATAGTATGTTATTTACAAGTTCAATAATATTAGATTGGAAACATTATAAAGAAGTTACTGTTCTTTAAAGGCAACAATAGATGCTGCGGTAATATTTCTGAATATATCACATTTATTAACATCATGTGTGTCTTCAACCTCACCCCACCTATCTGTTTGAAAAATCGTCTCTAAAGTAGAATATCTAATAATATCTTCAGTATTGTATGTCAGTTTAATGTCCTTCGATCCATGCGATTTATCTAGAACAACAAGTATACCACAAATGAAAGACTTAGTTGTCATAACCACTTTCTCAAAAATTGCTAAATCCCAATATGATAATGACTTTAAAAAGTCTGTGGCAGCTTTTTTAGTAGATATATTTTGTTCATTACCACGTAAACCATGTAAATCTGAGTCCAAAATCTTAAATTCAACTGGTTCTTCACTATACTTTGATAAAAATTTCTGAACCTCTTCAATTATGGGTAGGTATAATTTATCTTGTTCTTCTCTCAACTTTCCCTCAAATTCACTTCGTGGGGAAAATATTAATAAAGTATCTGTGTCTAAATATCTTAAAGTTTCTGTGATTATATTTTCATGATTAGCATTGTACTTTTCAATAGCATCAGCATCACCTTTTAAATTCAATTGTTCAAGGTCAATACAGCGAGAAACTAACGAAGTCAATGGCAATGAAGATTGCTTGATTGATAGTGACGGTAAATTTCTCCACTCATTCATTAATAAATAAGCTAACATTTTTCTAGATTGATCTATAGATAGTTTGTTACCTAATGGTGTATTGATAGTTTTCCCATCCAATTGAATCAATAATTTGTTAATACTTGGATCATTGGCAATTGAAACTTTGTCCCAAAATTTTGTTAAGGTTTTTGCTAACCTATTCGTTTCTGTAGCTTTGTTATTTTCTAATGTTGTGTCAATACCCAAAGGAAGAGAGGATCTAAGATAGCGACTGCTACTTAAATTTCTAAAACCCGCCAAGTTCACCACGACCTTTTTATTAAATTGTCTTCTAGTAAGAAGCATTGTTCAAGTATTTGACTGTTATACACTTTTGCCAATTCTTGTAACACCAATCTAGTAGTTGTATTAATATATAAAAATGTTATTTTGGCTCTTTTTTATCCTTATTGTATAATAGAATTTTGAAATTGAATTTAATATTAATTTTTATTTCAGAAACCAAGTATTCCTAAAAAGAAAACACGTAAAAATTGTTAAATATTCACTAAATATTTAATTTTGGTAATTTATAAAATATTACAATTTTATTTATATATATCTATCTATATATAATATTAAGTGTAGCAAAATCAACCAAACGTCAGCATGGTATATTGGGAATTTGTTAATGCAATTATTTTTAACATTTGCAGAAAATGTATTCTTTGAAATTAGAGAAGTTGATACAATACCGTTAAGCTGACCAATACCTATAAGATTGCGGGGAAGCTAATGAAACTGGTTTAAAGTCCTCTAAGGAACCATGCTTCTTGTTTACATCTTTGTCATTATTTGCTGTAGCTTCATGATCTTTTGATGCTTCATTCTTTGAGCCAAATGATATTATAGGTGGATTTGATAAACACTCTTTTATATTTTCTAAAAGGGCACCTAGTTTATCAGAGTCTTCACCAAGTTCTGAAAGCTCAACCAACTCATTAAATTTATTATAAACATTCATCGAATGCTTAGCTAAAGATAGTTTTTGAAGAAACATTTCTTCTTGTTGAACTTGTATTGCTTTTTTTTCTAATTCAAGAGATTTTTCAATATTATCAAGTAGCTTTAGTTTCTTATTAACCTTTTCTAGTTGTGAGGAAATAAGTTGATTTGAAATTGAATTTAATTTTCTCTCTTCATGTGTTTTGAAAATATGAGAACGGACTCCCACTGATGCTAATGCAAGTTCTGAACCTTCATTTACTGATCCACTAGTATCAAGGTAATTCTTATTAATTTCTTCGGAGGCTTCATTTTCTTCTTCTTCTATAATCTTGGTAATTGCTTTGTTCGTCATACTTTGAACCACTGTAGGACTAACCAAACCAACAAGAAATGCGATAGTCGATAATATTGGATTCTCTGCCTTAGAAAATGGTAAATGAGGAGCAAATTTGATAGGACCGAGATCACTACTATTACCTCCATTCATCTCATTATACAAATATTTATCTTCAATTGGTAATTGGATAAATTTCAATATACAGTGCTCTGGTGTTTTATTTCCAACTTCTTTAGCAATTTTGTACCAATCAGCACCGTATTTTTGAATACCACCTAATAGCACTTTTAATTCATCTTTTGTCCAAGTTACAGGGTTTTTACTTTTAACATTTTCAACATCATCCAGTATCTTTGGTCTTTTTACTAATCTAGAAGAAACTAGATCGTCTTTATTAATTATCTTTGAATCAGTTTTATTTTCATCTCCTGCAGTCGAGTCAGTTTTATTTTCATCAGTATTGTTTTTATCATCAGAACTTTTAGTAATTTGATCAAATTTTCGTTTTGCTTCAGATAAATATTTACCTAAACCCTCAGCATTTTCATCTAAATCCATCATCTTTTTCAGCTTAACCATATCAGGTAATTGGACTGATGGTTTATAACTTTGAAAAGGGAATAAACCCTTTGGTGCATCGTGTGAGACTTTATATGAATTTGTTGATGGTGGTTCAAATGGTTTTGGTAATAATTCTGCTGCTACTTGATAATTAATCAATCCCCACTTCATCAAAAACTTATGAACTCTAAATAAGGCTGCAGCATCACCGGATATATTTCTTCTTGCGGCTGTTACTGTAAAATACTCATTTGGATTAATCCTATAAGCGTTTACCATAAAATTACGGTATCTCATATAAACTTCAGGAGTTTTTGAAGCAATTCTTTTGGTAAAAAATTCTGGTAATGATTTTTTTTCAATGATATTTATTTTGTTTAAATTAAACCATCTCGAATAGCTAGGAACAACTATTTTATGGGATTGTGGTATATATAACTTTTCAGCTTCTGGTCGTTCGTCTTTATCGGAGCCACTTGGCTGTTTAGAACTTTCATTAATCATGTTTGTGTCTTCATCTTCCTCCTCGTCTTCCTCATCTTCTTGATCGTTAATTTTATTTGATTCGATATTTGAATGTTCTTCAATTTTATCTACAGTGTCGTATTCCTTGACACCATTCTCCTTTATAGAATCAGGAGTTTGGGATTCTTTTATGTGCAAATCAACTTTATTTTCAAGATTTTCTAATGTTTGACTATTTACCTTGCTACTAAACGTATTTTCATTATTTTCAGTAGTTTCTTCAACTTTTTCAGGGTTATCATTTTTAGATTCATCAATATCACCTGTCAATGATGGAGTTTCTTTGGTTATATTATTATCTGATTGAACATTTAGTGTTTCCAATGTCTTATTTTTATTTTCACCCCCATTTGTGGCATCTGAATCTTGTCCAGAACGTGGTAAATCAGTGTTATTAGCTTCGCTTATGATTTCTTGAGAATGTTCAGTTGTTTTAAAATTAGTATCTTCTGAGTCCAATTCTCTATTTATTTTTGTTGCTTGAGGAAAATCATCTTGGGACTTATCTCCGTTTTGTGAGGATCGACCAGTATTTGGATTTGATTGCATTAGTGGTTCTTCTGTTTTAGAATCAGGTATATCAATAGTTTGTTCTTTCTCCACGTCTACACCAGATGCCTGTGATGGTGTTTCAACAGTTTCATCATTCTGTTTCTGTTTTTGTTCTTGTTCTTGTTCTTGTTCTTGTTCTTGTTCTTGTTTTGTGTGGCAAGAGGATACAAGTTCATTAGTATGTGGCTCTATTTCTATATCGTTCTTACCTTCTAGCAATTCTTTTTCTTGCCCAATTGGCGATTCTTGCTCAGTATTCTCCGTTTGCTTCCCACTTGATTCTGTCTCATCATCGCGTTGTTCAAAATGATTATCTCCACTATCCTCGAGATCTAGATCCAGATCTGGAGACAGCTCTCCGGTCTCGACTTTCTGGCTATCTCCACCATTGTCCTCGTGAACATCGTCATCTTCATCGCCAAACAAATCTTTACTCGACTCATCAGCGCTCGACCTCTCGTCCGACTCCTC
This sequence comes from Tetrapisispora fleetii, assembly GCA_003707605.2. Classification (NCBI taxonomy): domain Eukaryota; kingdom Fungi; phylum Ascomycota; class Saccharomycetes; order Saccharomycetales; family Saccharomycetaceae; genus Tetrapisispora; species Tetrapisispora fleetii. Next base: position 177,456 of record PPKB02000018.1, on the reverse strand, counting down.
CTGCTCGTCCGGCTCCTCCAATGCATCATCGTTCGCCACCTCTTTACTCTCCACCGCCCCATCGTCAACACCACTCGTCCCCAACGCCACACCAGACTCATCGCCACCACCCACACCGGCATCTCCCACATCATCCATACTCATTCTCGATTCTTCCTTATCCATGACCAACTACACTTTTTTGCGCTTGCAATCTCTAACGGACCTCGGGATACCTCTAGTCTGCCTTATTTTTTTCTACCTTCTGAAACAAATATGCAAAACCACTCCCCCTCCATATAACTGATAACACTAAACCAGATTATATTTCCAAATACAGTACGTCTCAGCTTCAAAGTGCACAACAAATACTTTTCGTCCAAAAGATAGATATAAACACTCTCGCCAACTGTATCCGCCTTAGCCTTTATCCATCTACACACGCCAAAACGAGCTCAGACTCTACTATAAATCCAAATGCAACACACACCAGAAACTCAACCACAAGACCACCTACTACTCCACTTATCCTTCACCTTCTCCCAACCTTACAATTCCCATAACTGTTGTAACAATAGAGTTGATACTAATATTATGGTTAGTTATTATCACTGTATTTTGGTAAAGTATTTCTGACCACAAAAACTATCAGAAAGGCGCTTCGTGGAACGTGATGCGGCCGGGTAATCGCGGCACCGCACGGCGGGAAAGAGGCACTGGTCAGTGCAATGCAGGACATGTTGTGCTGGGACAGGACTTGGAAGTCCTGTCCCAGCACTGCTTTGCCATGGCTCTGAGTTCTACATGTTACCAGCAACTGCGTTGCTGGTAACATGTAGCATACACACAAACAGACATACCGTTGCATGCATAGATGCATGCAACGGTGCACAGGCCAAAAAAAGACATCACGTGCTCCGCAATGGTGGAAAAAATTAACGTCATCATCGAAATTTCACTCTTTTGCTAAATCATATATATATAAATAGTGCAATTTATATATATATATATATATATATGCTACAGAATGGCATATTATATAGAGCAAGGACAGACGTGTTGTATTTCATATACTGGTGTTCTATTGTTTTCGTGTTGTTGTTATCCTTTGTTTCAGTGAGTTGCCTGTGTGCGTGAAGGTTACCAAGGCAGTTGACTATTTGTTATTGACCACTAAAACGAGAGGTGCCCCATATTTGAGAAAAGTGTGTATTTGTGTGAGTGTGTTCTGCTTTAGACTGTAATTTGAGGATGTTGAGACTATTGCTTTTTGTTTTGACCTCTTTTTCGTTTGTTTTGGGTGATATTGAGGCTTATAAGCCTGTTAAAAATGCTGTTTTCAGTCCATCAAACGGTGTGGTTTCTATCGATATTAATTGGTTAGATAACAATGCTTACCCATCTATGGATAAGTTCACATATTTTACATTTACTTTGGATACCGGTCCAAACACAGATATTGATGCGGTTCATACTTTGGCCACGGAGGTCGATTTATCCGATATTACGATTTCTTCTACTGGTACATACAGTTATACTGTGGAGTTTGATAGTTCGATTACTGGTAATGGTCAATATTATATACAAATTTATGGGTTTGTTAAAGGTGAAGGTTCTACTATCCATTATACTCCAAGATTTATGCTTACTTCCATGACTGGTTCAAAGTCGTATACGTTCACTGATTCTACCCAACCAGTACCACAGACATCGATCGTCACTTCTGTTAGTACAAATTCGATCAATTCTGCATCATTTTCCATTCCATACTATTCACAATCTGGCGTATCAAGATTTGCCCCTATGCAAACTCCACCAATGTCCACAGTCACTGCTACTACGTGGACAAGAAGATTTCCAACTAGTGGAGTCACATATTATACTTCATTGAGTACGAAAGTTTTACAACAAACTACAATCACTGCTGGCTGGTCTGGTTCTGTTACCAGTGATGTAAATTATGCTACTAGAGCATCCATGCCATCTGATAATGGTAGTTGGTATAATCCATCACAAAGAATATCATTAACTCCGAGAAAAGTCAATTATAGAAGAATTTAATAGCAATTTTTGCTTTTCTACTATTAATTACTACATCTATAAAATATACATTCTTTTCATACATTTATAAAAATTAAAAAACCATCATTAGTATCATTCTTTCCTTTCTAATTTATAATGATAATCTAAATCATCCACAGGTTCATTCCCATTCCCATTGATACCGTTGCCTTGAAATGTCCTTATATTTGATGAGTCGCCTGTACTAATATTAGTAATATTTCTTCTGTTATTTGCCATAATTGGGGTGAATGATACATCGTTATTCCCTATAAATGTCTCAATGCTTGCATCATTGGAAGATGATGAACTACTAGAAAATTTAATATTCTCCTTAGCGAGATCATTGTAGTAAATTGAGATAGCTTCTTGTTCGATAGGGGTACTTACCGTACTGTTATGATAGTAATTTATATCACTAATGATACTCTTTCCAGTTTCTGTACTTGACCAGGTTTTGTATAGGTTATAAGTATCGATATCACTCGATTTCTCTGTTCCTTGATATAATTGATTAAAGATTTTACGGACTTTACTATTCTCATCTATTGTTGGTGTTAACTTCTTGAATAAATCAACAATAAAACCTAACTTCATCGAATATAAAATGGATTCATACATTTTAATAGCATCTGATCCTAATCCAAAAATGATAAACACCAAATATGACATCAAAATATACAACCAAATATTATATAATGGTCTACCTGGGTCGAACCTAATAATAATATTCCATGAAGAAGGAGAATGTGTTGATTTGAAGTTAAAACCACTATCCAAATTTTGAAGATCTTGAATAAATGTATATATAGAAAATGGAAACATGACCAATATAATCAATAAACAGAATATTAGTAACCTCACAAATCTAGTTAAATTTAAACATGAATTTGTGCAATGTAAAATATCTTTTACATCTTTTCTCTTTTTATAGAATACGTATAACAGAGAAATTGCATACATAGTTCCGATTAAAGCCCAAATCAACATCCACATAGTATAAAGTATTGTAGTTACCCACGTTGGTGTAAGTAAATTTTGACAACCACTGTATCTAGCTATACCATATCTAAAAACTTGCAAAATATAAGAAAAACCCATGATACACACTGGCGTTATTAAACTGATAGATAGATCAATGACAATTTTTCTCCATGAATCCCATTCTAATAGCACTTGGTCTGCTTTTAGAATAGTATGAAGGTTGTAAACAATATTTGTCACAGAACATGATATACCAACATTAGCACCCATTTGCAATTTAATCATGATATCACACCATATCTTCCCATCCCATTTAGAAGCAAAATCACTACCACTCCATATAGCAGAATCTACAATAGATTTAATATCCATTAAAGCCAACCATACTATTAAAATAACAGCAGGTACGTTCTTTGAACGGGAATGCCATATTATTGGAGGAATTAGAAGAATTAATGCAATTACACTTAATCCTATTATATTGGATTCGAATGACATCTTTTTTGTCGAAAATTTATATTTATATTTTTATTGTAAAATTATATGATCATTTTCTAATCTCCAAATATATTGAGTACATAACTAAAATAATCATCTCTTTGAATTAGGAGTATGATAGATACATCATACTTATATAGTCATCATCAGAACCTCAATATAGATTGGTCAAACGCTTAATCCTAGGCATCGTCTTGCAATAGTACCATCTGAAACAATTAAATATAATGTCCAATTTGTAATCTGAGGAGATTAAGCAGTGTTTTAAGTAATAACTCTTAATTGGATACCAGATTCGCCAATTTAGACTTTTAATAGTGCCTATACATTTTGAAGTATATTATAAAAGCTTTACTTTTAAATATACTTTCCTAATCGAATCATCAATGGATTTTTCCGATGGCGCATGTAAAAAATTACATCAGAAAAAGCGTAGAAAACATTTCGGAAAAATGAAACATTGTTTTAAGTATGGTGACAACGACAACAATGGTGACAATGTCACCTTAAGATATGATAATAATATGGCCTAGGAATCAAACGGAAAATAATGGATTCATGGGCAGTTCAATGGTGTTATATCAGAGATATATGTACTTTGTGTAAATCATATGAAAACACCTTCAAAATTCATGGATGAAAAATTGTTTTAAAATTAGTTGTTAATGATATAAACAATTGAGCACAACATCATAAGAAGTGCATACCTACTAAGATATACTTAGTAGGTATAAGTTGTTGTCACAATTCAAATGAATATTTAGAAATGTTATATTATTCTTTTTCAACTTCGAGACTTGTTGCTGATAGTATAGTGGATATTACTGAATGGGTATATTCATTTATTATGTTTTCTGAAGTGTCTAACGTGATCATATTCAGAATGGGGTATGTAAATTATTACTTAATCATTTTGAGGAGCTTCTTAATGTGAGAACTAGATAAATGATTATGCATATATAAGATATTAAAGATAACGTTGATCTTAATGCCCACGTAATTGTATTTCTTCTTATTTTGAAATGTGCCTTTACGATTTGTTCAGCTATATCTTTCACAAAAATTTCCCTATAAAAAGCCATATCTTGGTCTGTGATTAATTCTTCTCCGTCGAATTTTGTTTCTATTGAATCCACTTCTTGATCTGAATGACAATCTATACATTCTTCGTTTTTCATTTTTTGTATTTCATAAGCTGTAGGAAGTTCTTCCATACCGATTGATTCATATACAACATCGGAATTTATATATATATAAGACCATGCACATAGAGAAATTATAAATATCCAAAATATTGGTAATAAAAACCCAATAAAAAATAAACTAGGAAGATAAGTATTGAACTTATTATAAATATTGCATGAATAACATATACAATTATATTTGTAGTTAGAGGAATGATTAACCTCTTCACTCCGGTTAGACTTCAAATTTTTTAATATGTTTAGCATTGGGAATTTATGTATTATGGGATTTGCAACGGTTGTATATCCTATTTATTTGAGTTTTAACATCTATAAATATATTTAAAGGACTATTATTATACCCATTTACCAAATTGAAAGGGTTATTTAAATACAATTTATTTGAACCTGTACACTTAGATTCATGTTACAAGATTCATGTTGTAAATTTCCTATTTAGGTAATTACACGATCTGAAACTGACATGATATTTGAAGGTCAGTAAAATTAATTAAGTACATCAATGTCTAAAGTAAGTCAAATATAAAAAACCAAAGTGGTTTTTATGTTCATCTATTTACTTTAACTCAAAACTAGTATATTTACAATTATAGAGTGTTTACTCTGGATTTAGTTGAAACAATTTTAATGTTAATGCATAGTAATATATATATATAATTAAATAATTTAGTCAGGCATCGTTAATTCTAGAATAAGCTTAAGCCTTTTTTGATTTTTTCTTCTCGTTGTATTTTATCATAAACTTTTCCATGTATACTTTAACAAAAGATTTAACTTTTGATATCTTCTCAGAGCTTGGTTTTTCTGGTGGAACTTTTGTGGCATCTTTCTTTAATTCCTTTGCTGTTAATGCTTTCACGATATCTCTTGCGCAGTTTTTTAAATGATCGTGACTTAACTTATATTCTTCCTTATATTTTTTCAATATATTTGGGACAAAAGTTGCAAAATATTTGTTCCATCTGTGTTCAATAATATCTTGTTTCTTTTTAGATATTCTTTTTTCAATTTTCTCCTTTCCTTGTGCTAACTCTTCAGCTTCTTTCAATGCCGTTAAAATTTTTTGATTATTAGCTTCTTCGATAATCTTTGCAAGATCATCTCTATTTTTAGCTTCTTGTTCAAACTTTTCTTTTAAAGCTTGTTCTTCTTGAAGTTTGGCCTCATCTAATGCTTTTTGCTCTTTTTCCATTCTCAGTTTCTTTTTCATTTCATATTCTGCATCAGATACCCAATTTCTCTTATTTCTATTATTTAGATGAGTATCGCTGCTAGATGTACCTTTATGCATATTATTATAACTTCTGTTAGCTAATTTGTTAACATTTGGATTGGAATGAACATTGAATATATTTGAGGTCGAATTCGGTGGGTTATGTAGTTTTGTTTTCAATTGCGCATTATAATACATGGGGCGACCATTTTCATGAATAATCTCCCATCCATGTGGTAGTTTGATTCTTCTCAAATCAACAACTCCTCCTTTATTATTAGAATTGAAATCTTTTTTCGAAATTCTATTATAGGTTTCATAGCTATCCCATTTTTCTAATAACTTGTTACCAATTTCTGATAGACTTGTCTCTGATGTGATTAATTGTGATATTTGTTTATCAATCTGTGATGATGTTATACTGTTCTTCGTTGACTTGGGTAGCCTAAATAAGAATTCCAATATTTGAAATTCTAGTTTAACATCTTTTGAATATACCTTTAATAATTTAGCAAAACAACTGTAACCATGAAATTTGATCACCTGTATTAATAAAGTCTCATCTGAAATGTCAAATAATCTTTTTAATAATCTTTTACCGATGTATTCATTATCAATCTGTAGAAGAACTGACATAACTTTAGCTACATCATCCATGGAAGAACATGCTGAAAGCTCTATAGATTCAACAAAATTCATATTAATATTATTTTTCACTTGTTTTTCAATCTTTATACCTTGGGCTTTCATTTCTTTTATCCACTTTTTCTCCATTGAAGATTTAACACCTAAAGCATCAGCATAGTTTTTGGGTAACAATGATGCAGAATCAGTTTGTGTCTTACCACCCATGTACCCAATACAGTTTGGTTCACCACAATAACATTTTTGTGCAGCAGCTCCATATCTGTCTACATTGTAATCAAATGTAATTTCTTCACCTTTTAAAATCGGTCTTTTGGCAAAAATACCCATTCTTAATTTACCTGCAACTTCCCACTTGTTGACATATGCATTAGGATTACAAGAATGATTACAAAATCTTGCCAATGAACCCTTTATGGTGGCATCAATAAATTCACCGCTTTGTAACATCATAAAATAAAAATGTTTAAATCCTCTTTGATCATATTCAATCAATCTTTCTCTGAACTCATTTTCTTCAATAACTTCACCTTTATATTCATAAATAAATTGGTTTTCCTTTATATCAACATTTGCTCGTACACCGTAGCCCTTTAAATCAGTTTTAAATACAGATACATCGGCATATTCTTTTTTCTGAAATCTTTGATTTTGACAATTATCACCACATGTGTTACATAAATCATTAATACATTCTATCAAAGTCAATCTATTGATACAGTCAGAATTTTCTGAACAAGCTTTATTATGTCCATCTTCAAATTCTTCATAACAATCACATTCCATAAATTCATTAATTTTTGCATTTCCTATATTTTTTGTAGCATATTTACAGTCATCTAAAACAATGAACGATCTGAACGCTTCCTCTGTCTTATCTTCTTCTCCAGAAAAGTCTTTAATTCCACTTGATTTACTTTCTGGTGTTAGTTCCATAAAATCAGTCGAATTAGACCTTTGAGATGAAACAAGAGACATTTTAATTATCTTTGTAACTGTTTTCTAACTCAACCTTGCAAATGAAAAAATTTACTTCTCAACAATAAAATCAATTAAACAGTCAATTAATTATCACTTTGTTCCACCAATAATTAAAAGGCAACTATTTTCTATATGTCCTCAGTTTTATGAACCTTTTTGCTTGTAGTGGAGAAACAAGAGATATTATTAAACGCACCGAGCTATAATATAAACTTTAATTTTGAATCTTTTTTTAATCAAATTACAAAATAAAAGAAAAAAAGTTCTGACAGAAAAACTTCAAACAATCGTAAATACTTAACAACTTAATATTAACAATATTTTTGCCTTAGTCAACTATTCTTGTTTTCATATTCATTTATTTTTTTAAATTTTTCAGATTGAACGATTATTTTTTGTATTTTTTTTTATTATTGATTCTTTAGCATATAAGTTCCCATAACTCTAATTGAAAAAGTAACGGAGGGAAGAACATATTCTAAAACAAAATAATAATCTGAATGAGAATAATAACAATAATTAATTCCTCGTTTTTTTTTTAGAAAAATACACACATCGTATGAAATGATGCAGAGCCATTCCAAGCGGAAGAAGTTGTCATAAGAGTATATTTAAAACCAGAATCTCTAAACTTTGCATAAATGGATAACAATTAAACAGATCATCAAACATTAAAATCTTACATCGAAACATAGACCGATAAACAATTTCAATTTGACAATCAAATCCTACTAATTTTTTAAAATAAGTTCACTCCGCTCAAAAAAGATCCTCCAACAGCGGCTAATCGATCCCTGAACCATGTTTCTTTTAATCTGACTAATAAACTATGATCATATACAAACAATCCAAATACTTTTAACTAGCATCTTCAATATACACTAAAAGCAATTGTTCAATGGGTCTCATCAGTGTTTATATACACATCCTATTTACCGTAGCTTTTATCTCCTTAAACTAAAAACTTATAATCTTATAAGCAATTAAGGAATTATATATATTTTAAAGACAATTAAATTTCCCGAAACGAAATATAATTTTTTAGAAGAAACTTTTTACTACAAATTCGTTATCCCGCAAAAATAATTGCGAACTAAAAATATTGTGATAATAAATTGCAAGAAAAAAGGTTTTAATATATACTATAATTAACTATTAACATGTATATATTAAGAATTTTGAATGTAAACCTGAACTTAAATATTTTAAGGCAATGTCATATTTCGATTATTAATGTGCTTGTTATTATTTTTAAAGAGAATTTCGTTTCAAAAAAGCATCTAGTGGATACTTGCAACTTTTGTGGTTTTTAACGATACAAAGTATCCAAAGATGAGTGACGGTACGCCCAAATGGGTGACTTACACGTTGGTCAATTCGGTTTTATGTATATGTGGTGGTATCATGGTTCCTATTGTATCTATATTGTTTAGGACCAAGACGAAGACTAATACTAAATTGATTAATTATGGACTTTCTCTTAGTGCTGGATCTATGGTTACAACTTCTCTTTATAAAATGCTACCCAGAATGGATGATACGAATAATATGCACGTTTTTGTGGGTGTAACTTTGGGTATCTTCATTAGTTTTTCGTTAAATTACATTGTACATTCTTTTGCTAGTGAATCGTTACTCCATTGTGCTCATGGGGATGATGAACATGGGGATGTTGGTCATGATGATGATCACGTGCACGAACATACTCATGATCATAATAACCATGTGGTTTTGGATCACTTTGATAACTCTGTTTATGAAGCTGGTAATTCGTTAAACAAAAATCACAGAACACAATATAGCCATATCCCAACAGATGATCTTTACAAACAAATAACACAAGAACAGAGTTCAATTAATAAAGGTAATTCGAATGATACTGAATTCTCGCCTTTATTGACAACCACTAGGACTAAAAGTCATAATTCCACAACATTATCAAAATTAATTACTAAAAATATCACAAATTCTGGTAATGAAGAACCTGTACCAATAATTAAAACTAAGATTTTTAATTGTTATAAAAGCTCTCAATCAGATAATGTCACTGCAAAGAAATTACAAAGATGTAGTTCAACGAATTCTCATAATACAAATGAATTAAGTTCTGTAAGCAACCTGGAAGCTGGTGAACAAAATAATAGAAGAATTGGGATGTCCTGTTTAGAAAATGATGTTGGTTACGATTTAGAAAATCTACCAACATATCGTCAAAATTTTCTAAAAAAGAAAGTTTCTTATGAAGGAGTAATTATGAGTTCAAATAAACATCCTCAAGCATATGCATCTCAATCTGCTTCTTCAACATCTGGTCAACATTCAATTATTTCTATGTATTCCTCAAAAAGTCATAAATCCCATTTACAAGATCATCGTCATAGATTAGAAACTCCTTTCTCAAAATTATTATCGATAGGTCTACAAACTTGCGTGGTATTGACATTACATAAATTGCCAGAAGGTTTCATTATCTATTATACGAATAGTAATGATGCAGATTCTGAACTAGGTTTATCTATCTTTATCAGTTTAGCTATTCACAATTTTGTTGAAGGATTCGCTATGACTTTACCATTTTATGCTGCTTTAGATTCAAAAGTGACACCAATTTTAATTACAGCAGTATTAGGTGGAGGATCTCAACCAATAGGTGCCCTGATTGGATACCTATTTTTTAAAAATAAGAATAATTCAAGTTTAGAAGGATCATTACGTATGGATTTTTTCTTGAGTCTAACATCAGGATTTTTACTTGTTATTTCACAACAAATGTTTCAAACTGGTGTTGGATTTAGTGATAATCATCATCACCATGATGATGATGATTTTGAAACTCAAGAAGAACATAGTGTTGGTACAACCTGTCTAAGGTGGTGTTGTGCCGGAGTACTACTAATTCTAGCAAGTGGTGTCTTCATTTAAAATATCCAATTTTAATTTCTCCATTATATGATGATACAAAATATAGTTATACCAATAATATATTAGTTTAAAAATTATTTAACTGTGTCTATTAAGAACATTTTCTTTATCTATTGTACTCATTCATTAATTTGCAAAATAATTTATTATAGTGTCTGTTGAAAATGTACTAACCTTCTTTTACATTCTCTATCCGAGATACGCTGAAAAATATATTCAAATTATTTGCAAAATATATATATAACCAAACTTTGGAAGAAGTATTAAAAAGAGTTGCAAATACAAACACTAATAAGTAGTTTCCCCAAATGCTAATTTAGTGTATACTATCACTTGGATACTAAATGGATACAACACGGAAGTAGTATTTCCTAATACCCTGGCATCTTAATAGCATTATTATTAGTTTAATAATAGCACGATTGTAAAATACTAATATGGATAAAGACAATTATGATGAGTTTGGTAACTTGATAGGTCAAGATCCATTTGATTCAGATTCACAAAGTTTAACTAATTCTACTAATAATAATGATATAATTGAAAGCAACTCTCTTACAAATTTGGACGATAACCGAATCGATGATTTTGAAAAAAGTGGTCAAAATTTTGGCTTTGATAAGAATGTTGAAGTATTGATTGAAACAGAAGATCGAGACAATAAGAATGCTACTGTATTGGTGGACAATTTTCAAAAGACGATAAGTTCTTCTTTATTTTCCAAAAGTAGGAAGGACATTCCTAAAACGAATTATGATAGAAATTATATGATTAATGTAGCTAATATTCCAGAAAGAGTAAGAAATATTTCAGTTATTGGTCCTTTGCATTCAGGTAAAACGTCACTTGTGGATTTATTAGTTGTTGATAGTCATAAAAAGCTCCCTCATATTACAAAAAATGTACAATTAGGATGGAAACAATTAAGATATTTGGATAATACTACACAAGAAATTAAAAGAGGTATCTCTATTAGATCAAATGGTATAACATTATTATTGAACGATTTTAACAAAAAGTCAACCGTTTGCCACATATTGGATACACCAGGACACTCTGACTTTATAGATCAAGTTAATTTATCTCTTGCTGCTACTGAATACACCATGATATGTATAGATGTGGTCGAAGGTGTAACTTCAATAGTTGAACATATTATTAGACAATGTGAAGAAAAAGGTAATGAAATGATTTTTGTGCTTAATAAAATTGATAGGCTAATATTAGAATTAAAGTTACCACCACTTGATGCCTATTTTAAGTTGAACAAAATCGTTAATGATATAAATAATTTCACAAAAAAGACCTTTTCTCCAGAATTTAATAATATGGTATTCGCATCAGCAAAATTAGGATTCACTTTTACCATTAAGGAATATGTTGAATATTTTTATAAAAAGAATTTGAAGAATAATGAATTAGAAATATTTTGTAAAAGTTTATGGGGTAACTATTATTACTCAAATAATAAAATCACTATATCACCAGATAATAGTAGTGAATCTCCAATGTTTGTTGATTTTATTTTGAATCCATTATACAAGCTATTCACGCACACATTATCACGGGAGAGAAAATCCTTATCAACATTTTTAGAAAAGGACTTTAATATCACATTATCAAAAAACGTGTTAGATTATGATCCACAACCCCTGTTAAAACATGTCTTACACCAAGTATTTCGTTGTCAAACAGGTCTTATAGATTCGATAACATCATCATGTGGACCACTTATATTATCTGAGCGTAAAATTGAACGTTTTACAAGCCTTAACGGTTTTTCAAACAAAGATAATGAGCTTGTCTTTGCACAATGTCTCCAGATCATGGATATTAATGGAGAAGATTGGTCCCTTGTAAGATTATACAAAGGCTCTATTAATATTGGTGGAAAGTTTCATCTTATAGATACTAGTGATCAACTATATGAAACTTCCGTAGTTTCGGGTGCTAATGATTTGTCAGAATTCCCTACAGTCGAAATAAAAAATATCGCTTTCATGGGTGGTAGATATATTACTCCTTTTTCTTCCACTAATGAAGGTAACATAGTGCTAGTGCAAGGAATTTCTGAGCTTTATTCCAAAACAGCTGTATTATATCGTTGTCCAACAGACTCATCCCCAACTATTCGAAATAATATTACAATTTTCCAACCAGTATTCAAAGTTTTTATTGAGCCTTCTCATCCTAAAAATTTACCAAAATTATTAAATGGTATCAGAAGAATAAACAAGTATTATCCTGGGTTAAAAATTGCTTCTGAGGGAGCTGGTGTTCATTCATTGCTTGGTTATGGAGAATTATACCTTGATTGTATAATGTACAGTCTAAGAGAAGAATATGCAGGTTGTGAGATAAAAATATCTAGTCCAATGACAGTATTTGCTGAGAGTTGTGCAGAAGAATCATTCGCATCCATACCAGTTACTTCCGAAAACCAAAACATTTCATTAAGTGTCAGTGCACAACCCATGAGTATGAATCTCGTAAAAGATTTAAATAATAATAAGATTTCAAATGAAATTTGTAAAGATATTGATAAATTATCGATGATTTTAACTAATAATTATGATTGGGATATATTGGCAGCTAATAATGTTTGGGACATAAATTCCTTGAATGTTTTCATAAATGATACGTTACCAGATGAAGTTGACTCAAAAAAGTTATTACAATTTAAAACTCAAATTTTACAAGGTTTTCACTGGGCAATAAATGAAGGTCCTCTTGCAGAGGAAAATATTAAAGGGATTCAATTTCGTTTATTGAATTTCGATATTCAAAATGAGGATATCGAAATCACTGGAAATGAAATAATATCAATGGTTAGAAAGGCATGTTTTATTGGAATATTTACAGCAAAGCCTATTTTACTGGAACCTGTATATGAAGTTGATGTTATTGTTTACAATTCATTGTTACCAATTGTTCAAGAATTATTTAACAGAAGAAGAGGAGGTAAAATATACATTGTATCAAAAATAGGAGGGACTCCATTGATAGAAGTTCGCGGTCAAGTTCCTGTAATTGATTCAGTAGGGTTCGAAACTGATTTAAGACTATCCACTAATGGTAAGGGTATGTGCCAGTTACATTTTTGGAGCAAGATTTGGAAGAAAGTTCCTGGCGATGTCTTAAATGAGGATGCACAGATACCTAAATTGAAACCTGCACCCTATGAAAGCTTAAGTAGAGATTTTTTGATGAAAACAAGAAGAAGAAAAGGAATTTCAAATGGAGGATTTATGGCCAACGACGGACCAACTTTAGAAAATTACGTTGATGGGGAAATGTATGCACAGTTAAAAGAAGGTGGGTATATTTGAAGTCATAAATAAGTAATGATTCTGAATCCATTCATTGATGTTTTTTTATTTTTTTTTTTTGGCTTAATTGTGTATTTATTTTAGTTACTTCAGTACTTCTATGCATCTACTATTAATAAGATTAGTATACATTTCATTTCAGAATTAGTGATATTTCCCAAAGATCATATAATAATGATTTCGTGTATTGTGACATATAGTTTGAAAAATTTTATATTTTAATTTTGGAGATGCGATGAGATGCGATGAGATAAGAATTTTCATAACCTATATAATTATATAACTATTGTTATATGAAAATTGGCATAACAATATTAAGTTTTTGTTATTATACTACATCTTAAAAATAAAAGTCCTAATCAATAGTAACATTAAATAAGCCGCAAACTTATACAATGGCTAAGGGTTTTAAGTTGAAAGAGTTGTTAACTCATCAAAAGGAACAAGCGAAACTTGACAAACAAGAAGCTGAGAAACAAAATAAAAAGAATGAGAAATTGAATAGTGAAGAAATAACAGTTGTAACATCTGATGATCTAGCTATTTCTAATGCCAAAAAAGTTAAAAATGAGATCAAAGAAGAAGAATACCAAAGTAAAGCTTTATCCAAAAAAGAACAAAGAAAATTGAAGAAAGAAATGAAGAAATTGGAAGAAGATGATAATGAAAATGAAGAAGTTTCAGAAACAGAAGAGGCTTTAGATTTGGATCGTTTAGCTGAAAGTGCATCTGAGGAAGATGAGGAAGATGGGGAGGAGAAAGAAGAAGAAGAAGAAGAAGAAGAGGATGTCCCATTATCTGATGTTGAATTCGATTCAGATGCTGATGTTGTTCCACATCAAAAATTGACAGTTAATAATACGAAAGCTATGAAACATGCTTTGGAACGTATACAGCTACCATGGGCTAAGCACTCTTTCCAAGAACATCAATCTATCACTTCAAAAGTAAACTGTGATGAAAGCATAAAAGATATATATGATGATACTGAAAGAGAATTAGCATTTTACAAGCAATCTTTAGATGCTGTTATGGAAGCTCGTGATCATTTCAAAAGATTAAAGATACCATTCAAGAGACCACTAGATTATTTTGCAGAAATGGTTAAAAATGATGAACATATGGATAGAATTAAATCTAAATTAGTTCAAGAAGCTAGTGAAAAGAAAGCCAGAGAAGATGCTAGAAAACAAAGACAATTGAAGAAATTTGGTAAACAAGTACAAGTTGCTACTTTACAAAAACGACAATTGGAAAAGAAAGACACCTTGGATAAGATTAAATTATTGAAAAAGAAGAGAAAGCAAAGTGAAATCGGTGGTGATGAATTTGAAATCGGTATCGAAGAAGCCTCAACAGAACGTGATGGTTATGGGGTTGATAATAAAAGAAATAAACCAAATGGTAAAAGAGCAGCTAAAAATACTAAATATGGATTTGGTGGTATGAAAAGATTTAAAAGAAAAAATGATGCTGAATCCTCTATGGATGTAAGCAATTTTTCTTCTAAAAAGCCAAAGGGTAAACCATTCAGACCAGGCAAGAGCAAGCGTACAAGAAGACATTAAATCATGTCACTTAAAAGGCTACAATATAATAATGAATAAATATCATTATATCTATTTTTACATCTCTGACGTACGCAGCCAAAATAGTCATTCAAAGAAAAATATAAAATCTATTGTTACATTACTATAATCTTTTTCTTGGTATGCTGTTTATAAATAATTTATATCCAAAACAATTTATAAATACAACAACATTACATATTTGTTAATTAAAGTAATATCATAAAACTCCACTAAAAATAACCACAGCCAAATAACAAAATGTTATGATACTTCAACCCAATCATTAATAATTTCGTGTACTTTACATACTAAACTTAATATTCTCTGTCTCTTAGCTATTAATTGTCTATTAGCTATTACACAAAAACAATTTATATACGATTGTTGTAGTGTAATACATTTGGGACAGATATTTGGTTTCCAGTTTTACTCAATGCAACTTGTACAACCTATAATTACAATCGTACCACACTCGGCTTTTTTTACTCCACATTTATTTTTTCAAATATTTTTTTCATGTCCGTTTTCTTGTACCTGACACAAGAGTGCAAACAAAACAAAGAAAATCACAAACAAAATTAGAGGTCACACAGAATACCGCGCACAAACCGTATGGAATATGTATTTTTATAATAAGAATAGCTATTAGCATTAATAATTAAGGTGAATAACTTATGTCACAGTATTCTTAGTATAGATTATTGAATGTCATACATTAGCAAGAAGCGTCCATGAAATACCTTCTTTTTGCTTAATTGTTGATAAGATAAGGTAAGATAACGTATTACCTCTATATATATATATATATATGTATGTATGTATGTATACGTCTGTGTGTGCTTGTCTCTGCGTATTATTCTTAATCTGTAGTCTAATATCTATAGCACCCTTCGATCTCACAATATAGATTACAGATTACAAAATGGTTAATAAATTGTATCCCTAAATTTTTAAGGATTACATACTGTATGTTAATTTTTTATTATTTACAATTGGAGACATTTTAAAAAAAACATATATAAAAGCAGATTTAATTTTGAATCCCCACTTTTTTAACATTAATTGAAAATTTTTAATTTTCTTGGAATTAGGGATAGTTGGTTTTTATTTTTATTTTTCTATAACTTCATAGAAAAAAAAAAGACAGAGGTCCTTTGAAAATCAAACTATTCTAAACAATTTGAGTAAGAGGGTTCTGCTACATTTTACTATTTACTTATATATATATATATATATATATTTGTATTGTTTTATATAACTAAGTTGTTCTATTTTTATTTCCTTTTTTTTCAAAGCAGCCGTTATAACAGTGTGATTGCTAGAATAACATTAAAATAGAACTATAAACAATAACATTATCAAGATCAAACTCATATTATTTATCGGTAACTCGATCTTTTATTGTATTGTATATTATACAATAATTGTAATATTATAAATAAAGAAAATGAAATTGTCTAATATAAGTTGTACTTTATTAAAAATAGTGTAAAAAGAATTTTATTGTCAGGATTTGAAAAGTTAAATTTGTTTCTCAATTAAAAAGATCACATAAATCGGTATATTAGGTATATTTAAGTTGTATTTTTGTTTGTTCAACTTATTGAATATCGATTAGAAATCAATATATTGCAAAGATTTGAAAAAACAACATTAAAAACCCAAGTGTATAAGAAAGAAAGTAACTTCAAAGTTTTCCTTAGTTATTGGAATAAATTTGATTGATCGTCAATAATATTTTTTGATTATAATATTTATTTGATATTCAATAATAAACTTATTTTAAATTAATAAAAGATACTTAAAGAACAAAGAAATAATTAAGAAGAAACAATTATACTTATAAATTTTAAAATTTAGGGGATATTGCCATATTGTGATTCCAAAAAAAAAGAATATCATTACATTTTCTTGTTTAAAAATAATATTGTTATAATTCTATTTTGTTATAGAAAGAAATAGGATATTACTTTCAAATGGACTCAGATCTGAATACAAGGCAAGGAAATTTCAACAAAGGCAATTATTACAAAGATTATAAGGATTTTGATAAAACTTGCAATGAATTTGACAAAGAAGAATATGGTATTTTAAAAAAGGAAGAAAGTTTTGATACTTTATCATTTAAACCTAAACGATTGTATAGATTAGAACAGGAATCACCATCAAAAATAACTTTGGTTAATAAAGCAGGTACTTTAAGAGACCCATATACAAAACCTGTAACAGAAGAATTTGAATTTATTAAAAATTCAGCCAATAGTAATAATAATAATAATGATAATGAGTTAATAAAAGTAGCTAATTCGTTAACTGTATCTTTACAACCACAGGAAAAAAAAACCCCAAATTCTTCCATTGAAGATTTGGATGAAGCATTGATCAACTACCATTCACAAGATGATAATCATCATTTAGTCACGGAAGATAATATGTTATCACCATCAAATATAATGCATGATGAGTATATACCAGATTTGGATTATAAAGATGTGATTGAAAAATGGAAAAGGGAGTTGAATAATGAAAAATATTCAAATTCACTAATAAGTAGTAATCATAACTTGACAAGGCCATCTACCATAGATAACGGACTTAAATGTTCAACAAGCAATGCTAGTATTAGCACAGCAAGTTTAAGTAGTTTAAATGATTCAATCATCTTTACTGAATCACATGCCCAAGTTGAACCAATACCATTTCCAAATTTAAATAAAAATAGTCAAATTGATCATTTTTCTTCTGAGAAAGCAAAATATAAACCAATCGATGTTAATTTCAATGACAATCAAAATTTGATTGAGGCAAATATATTACGGGAAACTACCACAGCTAGCAGGGCACATCATACACTTTATACACCTTTATCTTCACTGGCTATCGATCGTCAATTGAAACTTGGGAACAAACAAACTAACACAGAATTAGAAAACCCTACTTCTGAAATATTAACAAAATATAACCCGAACGATTATTTTTTTACTAATAACAATCCAAACTCATATACGTATAAATCAGCTTCATCTACGACAGGAAGAATACATTCCTCAGCAACAAATGACTCGTTAAGATCGTTATCTTCATCAATTTCCTTATTACCTAGTTCCTTAAATGGAAACAGCACGACCGTTTCAATATTAATGGAACTAAATATGAGACCTGAAGAAATTGCAGAATTAGTTGGGTTTTTACCAAATAATTTTATGTCTTTACCTTATACTCAGAGAAAAAAGCTTTTACTAGATCTTAAGCCAGAAAAAAATTATAAAAAATTAATGAATGTAATCAAGAAATTTATGTTGACAACTTCAAGGAGTAATATCTCTTTGAAAAATTTACAATATTCCAATAGAATACCTAGTATGGATAATAGCCAATCTGAACAAATACAACCACTTAACCTAATGCCATCATCGATTGGAGTCAATAATTCTGTCGCGTCACAATATTTGAATTCTTTTTCGCCCAGCGTTCCATCTTCATTTCAGAGCAATATAACTAAAAATTCCTTTAATGATATAAATGACACAAATTATTATATTGGAAACAGTAGTAGTAATATTAACAATGGATCAGTAAATAGACGCTATAGTATTGGTGAAATTACAAGCATGAAAAATTTATCAGGTAGGCCAGATGACAAAGGAGAAGAAATTCTTGGTCATGTCCTAGGTAAAATTATTGGTTTTGGTGCCTGGGGATTAATAAGAGAATGTTTTGAACTTAAAAGTGGAAAATGTAGAGCAATAAAAATTATCAGATTTCGAAATAATGAAAAATTAAAAAAACAGGTTTTAAGGGAAGTGAAAGTTTGGAATGAATTAAAGCATGAATTTATATTACCACTTCTAAATTGGAGACTACATGAAAATTATGCCATGTTTTGTCTTACAGAAAGGGTGTATGATGGGACACTATACGACCTAGTTATCACTTGGGATGAATTCTCCAAGTCCAGAATTGATTTAGAACTAAGATGTTATATTACTGTGTTGTTATGTTTACAAATAGTTAAAGCAGTTAGTTATATGCATTCTCAAATGATTGTTCATGGTGATATAAAGTTGGAAAATTGTCTTCTGGTTAAAGATTCCACTAATTATTGCAAATGGAAAGTATTAGTTTGTGATTTCGGCATGAGTTGCCACTTTGGCTCGGCAATTACATACGATGAACAATTAAATGACAATACAGAACATTCAGAAATTGATAATGAAAAGATTGATATGAAAAATAATCATTTGAATGAGAATAATATGCTCGGTCATAGCCTTCATCATGCAAGCACTGCAGGAGATCAAGTTAATAAACAGAGTTATTTAAATAACCAAATTAATCTGAAATCACATAGCTCAGAAAGGTTAAATGGATTAATGAAACTTATGAGGTCCAGGCCATTATATGCTAATGTAAAAAACAAAAACTTCGACGACAGTTCCGAAAGTTATAATGTAAACTCCTCGCCAAAATCATATAGTTCGATCACAAATATGCCAGAAGCTTCGAATGTGAAGTTTACAAGTCCAAAGAGAACTGCTAATAGAATTAAAAGAGCACCTACTATAACCATTGGAGAGCATGATCATACAATTTTGAATTCTAATATGGCAAAAGGACCTGATCCGCATACAAATATTGGGTCTCTGCCATATGCAGCTCCAGAGTTAGTTTCTGCCACCTCCAGAACTATAGATCCACCCGCAGATGTGTGGGCACTGGGTGTCCTCATTTATACTATGTTAGTAGGCAAACTCCCATTTAAGAATGATTACAACTCTAGGCTTGCTGAGATTATACAAAGTGGGAGATTTGATAGGCAATCATTACAACAAGTTTGCTCTACAATGATAAAATCTCGCAATTTAATATCAGATGGGAATAGTTTAGAGATAAAGAATTTGAATGACTATAGTTTGTACAATATAGTACTAGGGTCTTTAACTATTGATATTGATAAAAGATGGAACCTTAAGACAGTTGAAAGTGAATTAAATGCATTATGTCATGAATAAACTCAAAATAAACAAATTAACTTTAGCATTAGCATTTATTACTAGAACGCTTTTATGTTAAAATATTTTTTAATAATTTTATCTGACTATAAAAGAGGTTTTTAGTAACAATATATATATAATGATAGAAAATATAGTGCCCTATTGAATAATAAAGAATATATTATTATTTTATTTACCTAAATATTAAAATATTTTATAAATTTTGTTTATAATGAACACAACAATTTGTATTTCTCATCCATGCTGAGACTAGCACTTGATCAATCGTAATCCGCTTTGAGGGGTCGATTTTGAAAATCTTATAAAGTGTTGCTTTACGTAAACGATTTATCTCATGATTAATGTGCCTCATTTCCTCAAAAACATAAAACTCATTTGATTCTGTAATTTCTGAGTAGAATGATTTGTATAGAGAGTCTTTGTCAGGAATAGCGATTTTCCATAAGTAATGACCAAGTACCATAGAACAATATATAACACCTGCGCTCCAACAATCTACCAACCTAGGATCATATTCATTGTCATTAATAAATTCTTCTGGCGCAACATATGGTTCTGAACCAACAACTCCTGATTGAAAATGAACTGTTTTCTCCCATGCAGTTTGGAAAACACAACTTGTTCCAAAATCACAGATTTTAAGAAGACCGTTAGAATGAAATAATATATTCTCAGGTTTTAAATCACAGTGTGCAACACCATGATTATGCATAAATTGTATACCCATTAATAACTGTTTCATGAAGCAATCAGCCTCTAATGGATTTAATGCGATTCCAGCTTTGGATTTAGCAAGTAATATACTATACAGATCACCCGCTGGGCAAAATTCTAGAACCTCGATAAATGAATTATTGGAAACTTCCATTAAATCAATTATTTTCACAATGTTTGGATGGCACCTAAATATGCCACCTTTAATCGTAGAATGACTTAAGGAATGGCCAATAATAAATTCAGAAGTAATACGAGTTGTAAACTTATTTTTAGGTTCATTCTGTTTTGGTTTAAGTTCCTTAACTGCATAAAATATCTTTTTATTATCACAATATGATTGAAAGGAAGCTCGATCAGATTCTGTTCTATTTTTTGCAAACAACCTGACTATTCCATATGAACCATTACCCAAAACTACTCCTACAGAATTACCGTATTTATTTGCAAATGTAGCATTATTATTTCTATCAGTAATTGTCGAAGTATTTATGTTCCCTGAAAGTGCGTTGTTTATTCTTTCAGAAAGTTCGTTAATTAGTTTCAATTCTATTGCACCAATTGCAGCATTTGAATTAACAACTTTATTCAATAAATCTTTTAGTCCAGAGTTATTGTTAGAATTCTTATTTTTCTTCATAGCATCTTCGTTTTCTAAATACTCTTCTGAATGAGGAGCTATTAAAGAGAACGCATTTTTAAATTGATCATCCACCATCTCATCATGATGTGCATTAGCTTGGTTACCTTCAATTTTATGAGATTTAAATATATTGGTAAAAGAAAACCCAGAGCGATGTTTTAGATTATCCTGCATCTCTTGTATATTTTTATCAGTAGAACCAGTCGTACCGTCATTAATATATGGACGTATTATTTGCATTACGTTTAGATTATGTTCGTGACTACCATTTTCAAACACTTTAAAATTTTCAGCTTGTAATATACATTTTCCTCTATTATCTTCTGGACCTAACGATCCAACACTTATTGTATCTGAATGTGGTTTAAGCTTTCGATTTTGTAAAGATATACTATTTTGACGAGATGGCCTTGAGTGGATTCTTGATAATGAATTAGACCTTAAAACATCACTCATTTCATTATTTTTTAAATTATTGGCATTCGTATTGGCATTTGTATTCTTAAATAGTGTTGATATTTTGAATGAATTGTTTCTTGATAAAGAATTACCTTGCTTTGATTGGGTTTGGTTTTCTTGAACAATGTTAGTAGATGCATTATCTAATTGAGAACTGTTTGTTCTATGAGAATGATTAAATTCTGCTTTATTCATAGTCACTTTATTAAAAGGAACTTTTGGTGAACCTGTCTTACTATCAGTATTTAATATGGTATCAATATTTCTTTCATCGCTACTAGACATAGCTGGTTTATTTGCTTTCGAATGTTGATGTTTTGTTGGTACGCTTCTAGAATGGTCAATATTACTGCTAGACAAATCATCAACTTTCTGAATTGACCTACCATCAGTGCTGCCATCTGAAGAATATATTGCAGGTGTTGATTTTTTCGATAATGAAGATACACTATTGTTTCGTACAGGTACTTTCAATAAAATTGGATCTGTATCATCGGATGAATAATAGGCAGCCTTATCAGACAACGAGTTATTGACTTTTGCAGAAGCATCCCTAGATAGAGTTATATCATACATTTTAGAATCATCTGTTTTTAACAAAGTATTGCTCTCATAAATCTGATCATTTGTATATTTCGGTAGAGGTGAATCATTATGTGATCCAGGGGATGATAGCTTAAAGAGATTTTTAATCGAACCGGATAATGATTTAGCCTTTGGTGTAGGTTGAGGGGAAGGAGTAGATTTATTGGTATCTGACAATATCATTTTTAATTTGTACTATATGGTTATGTCAGAAGTTTGGAGTATTAGAAATTCATATACAGAATATTAAATGTTAGTTGATCGTAAATTAGAAGTAGATCTTTCAGTTTTATAATTTCAACCTTATCCTATCAAAATAATAGAATATGTCTTTGTTGTTTTTATTACTTTTAAATCAAAGTAATCTTCTATGTGAACTTATCTTAACAGAAAAATTATACTTTAATAGGGTTATTTTATGTGTAATAAATAGCAATTTAATTTTAAGACTACGTTAATCCCAATCTTAATATAATGCACTAATATAATAATAATTGTTTTGTTTGATATGAAATCGTCAATCAGCACAGGTGTATAGATTATCCTTAAACACATTTAAAAATCATATAAATAAATAATATTTAAACTATCTTAATTTTGTAATAGGTAATTTTATTTTAAATGAGTTTATTTCGCCTCTATTTTTAAAGGTTGAACTTTTGCTCGATATATAAAGTAATAGCAATGGTTTGAAAAAATGAAGCTAGCAAATTATTCATAATTTATGTGCGATGGTAAGTGTATATTTGGAATAAGCTATAAAACATATCATTACATGATTTAAATTTGTAACGATTGAATTTGGTTCAAGTTTCAGTACATATATATATATAAACATACATAGTAGTCCCCGAATTTCTTGTAATATCATTTAATGAGTTTTCGTAATCTGTGGTTATTCTTAATTAATTGTGTAGAAGAATATGATGAGAAACATTGTAATTTAGATTGGATAGACAATAATCTGAATACATTGTATATCAGGGGTCTTTGTTTATGAACTTCTGTTGAAATATAATAATAGTTTTGTAATTTTTCTTATGTTATGTCTGATCTGTTGTTGTAAGTTCTTCTTTACCCATGAGGTATCCAAGAAAAAATGTTAATAAAAATGCTAAAATTCCACAAATTGCTGGTATTACTAGAAACAATTCAGGATTTTCTGTTATACTGGAACCATATATGGTTAAATAAACGGGCGATATTGAAAAAATCGTAATGGAGGTTACAAAAGACATTGCTCCAAAGCTTTCACCAGTTTTATCAGAAGGACAATATTTTATCATGGAGCCACTTAATGTAGGAGATGTTAAACTACTTAAACATTGGAATACTGTCAATAGTAACAGTGAATTAATGTTACCTTTTAATAGTAACATGAATAGATTTGATAATGCAGCAAAAAATAAAGGGTATCTGATGCTTGTTAAGTCGACTTTATCTAGCATCGTTGTCTTAGTCTCGTATTTGATTTTCAAATAATGCAAACAAAATGGTGCAACTATTAATAAGACAGCACAGCGTCCTAAGCCAAGTACTGATATAAAATACCCTAGCTCTACTGATGTCCAATTATATTTATAAGTTGCATATAATACCAAAGTTGGTAAAATACAAGAAGTACTGCAGACGTACAATGTTTCTATTAATAATAATACCATTAGTGTTATTCTACGTCTAATAGAGCCATTTGTGTCTCTCGCTGGCCATAGATTTTTAAGGGGATAGAGTAGAATACATATTTGTGATACCATATTTCGCAAAATTTGTTTTGTTATCCTGACTATAATATATTGATCAGCTCCACTTAGAATATCTTCATTTTGCTCCCATATTTGACTTCTTCTCTTATCGTCATCCAATTTCGATTTTTTCATTGCTTCTGGATGTCTTGTCTCCAATAACAAAGTATAACACATCAATATGTATAAAAAAACCAAAAATAAGCTTAAAAATAAAGCATAGAAGTTACTTTTGGTGAGTTTTACTAATATTGAACTTAGTAAAGGACCTAATCCTATTGTTCCAGATAATATACTCATCATGAAACTGATAGTCACAGTAACCAATTCAGGTTCTATAATATCAGTTATATAACTGTTTGAGTTTGAAATTATAACAATAGCACCTCCTGAAAAGGCATCAACAATGCTTGGTATAACTAAAACCCAGAATGTAACTTTTGTATTTGGTGCCACTGAATATATATGTAACAATAAACTCAAAAATTTAATAATACCAATATATTTAAAAATGGGTACTCTGCCAATTTTATCCGACAGTGCATTCCACTTCGATATGAATATTAATGATATGATCCCAGATAATGCTAACGAGAATGAAGTTATCTTTGAAAGAATTTCCTGTACTTGTGATTTATCACAATATTCTGTATTATTATTGTGTTCTATTAAAGCAGTACAAATTTTATCCATTTTTAAAGGAATAACTGGTGCTCTGATCATTATATCTGCTAAAGAAATCAAACCAACTAAAATACATAATAAAAATATACTGGGTTTTTTATGCCATGGTAATTCGCTATGTTTTAACCTAAAATCTCTCATCCATCTTGTCTCATCACTCTCGAATTCATGATTCTCGTCCGAAATTAAACTTTCATACAAATCAATACCAGTCTGCTCAATAATCATATCTGGATTTTGATTATGAAATGAATGGTTACTCAGTAAAGGCGTAACTTCATTATTTCCTGAGTTACTAATAACAGCTTCCACATCTAAATGGATATGTGCATCCTTCGGGCTGGACATGCAATTAGTATTCTCTTCAGAAGCCTCAAGTCCCATTATATTGAAAGTACCGATATTCTGAAAGTCCTAATAGTAATGATATAACAGCTTTTTTTTTCCAATCGTTTATTTACATGTATTAATCAGAAACTTTAAATACGTAAACTATAAATAACAATTGACAAAAAATTCCTAAAACTATCAAAGTAAATAACTTATAGCTCTTAAATATAATATCTAAATAAGTTTATAAACTTTATATATAAACATTAATTCCTTATCAAAAAATATTGCAGCAACCTATAAAATAAAGGTAGTTTTTTATATAATATCCTTTATCAAATATATTAAGAATGCGCATTACCGCAATTAAATCAAGAATCCGTACCAGGGATGATTCGATAAACCCTTGCAATATAATATTTATAACGGTTAAGAGACAATTGAAATCAATGGAATATCCACAAGGCCAATGCTTATAGGGGGTTTATTAATTGTTTAGTGATAATGTATGCAGTAATGATAAATATTACTTGAATTGTATGAGCTTTTATCTCAATGACAATGAACTTGAGATGGAGAAAGAGTGAATTGTTGTTATCATGAGGTTAGTCTGTTGTGTAATATCTTGTGTTTAAAAAATAATAACGGTGTTTATGTAATTGCAAAGAAAGAGTAAGTAGAGTGGTAGTTGTTAAAAAAAAGATCTTCTATCATGATGTGCTTAAAGGCATAAAATAAACGTCTATATAATTGATGCATACATAAATACATAAGTTATTTTGTTTCTTCTCAATTTGTCTTTTTCTCATTAGCAACTTGTTTACCAATAGTAATATTCTTCAATAATATGTGGCTAATAACTTCTAAAATCAACATAAATAAAGAAGAAAGAATTGCCAAACAGTAATTGGAAATTGTCATTCCAATGTCTAACCAAGAACCATCAGTTTTGACGAGGTAAAATAAGTTTAGTGATAGTATATCGCTTGAAGAGATGATTAAAGTTGATATAGCGTAATCCTTTATCTGAAGCTTTTGGTTGAGAATTCCCAAACCAACGGATAATAATAGGTACGGGATTAATAATTTTAACATTAAAAGAGCTCCCATTAGGAAAGGATCAAAAATTGGCATCAATCTATAGACAGAATCTAGTGAAAAAGATGATATAGAGGAAATATTACCAGTACCAAAGAAGGCAAATTGTAATAAGAAAAATCCAATCACTGAAACTCTCAATAATTGAAGCCAGTTATCATGTTTGTAATTTGTTTTAATGTAAGTTTCAATTTCAATCCATTGAATAATATAACAGGTAAAGAAAAAATAGAATAATGCTTCAAATGATATACTCAACAAAACAAAAGTTGGAGCAAATGCTAAGTAAATTAATAATAGTCTTACTCGATAATCATTCACAGGATGTCTATAATGCATAAAGGGACATACCGCTAGAGTAGCGAATAATGAAACCCATCCACCTATTTGTGAATCACGGGGTAAACCTTGTCTCATTTGAAGAGAAATTGTTGATTTATTGGTAATAAGAGTAGTCACGATAAGTAATATTATTTGGGAAATGAAAATGTTCATAGAGTACCAACTTAATAAATGTTTGATACTATATAAACCATAAATGCTGCTTATTACAATTAAAATAGCTGCAGCATTAATTTGATTCAAATCTTCTATTTTTACTGCGTCATAAAGAGTGAACGTAGATATACAGACACTTGTTACTATCCAAACCAGATTTTTATAGATGTCATATACACCAAAAATTAAAGGATAAAAGGCTAGGATATTGAAAATAACTGTAAAAATCCAACGATGCAAAAATCCATAAACAATTCCTTCGTAGATGGAAATAATTGTTGTTAAGATTAAAATTTTATTGAAAGTGGATATTCCATTAAAAAATTCCTTTATACCTTTTGTTAATGCTGATTTCATAGTAATAATTTGACTCCAAAAAAATAATGGGAATAGCAGGTACATGTAGTAATTAAATGTCGAACGTTGGTAATATAGAATATAGTTTAATAAACTACCAATAAAAACAAAAAATAGTAAATTATTAGTAGACGTGTGATATAAGTCATTGCTTTTGTCTAGAATGAATAGTCTTAAAAATAAAGTGAACGCGTAAACAATCCAGCCAGTGAAACCAGTTGTAACAATTGATCTAATAAATCTCCAATTATAAGTAGTTAGATAGTGTAAACCTTCTAGAGTTACCGCCATTAACTCTTCAATCAATTTAATTACATCTTTTTCCAAATCAAGTTCCCCTTCTCCGATTCTTGATATGAAATCATTAATTTCCTTTAGGTATTCAACATGGGATTTATCTTCAAATTTATAATATTCTTTATAGATAAACTGGGAGTTTATTATTTCTTCTTCCTTAACAATATATTGTTCCAAAATAGTCTTAGCATTATTTAATAGAGAGTGCATTTTTTGTCGTTCTTCTCCATCAATATATGATATTGGTAATTCACCTACTGAATTAACTGGATAATTAGTACCAATTAAGTATGACATTAATGATGCAATGTCTGCTTGTTTGACATCGTGACGTTTTACGTAATCAAATCCCCAGCTTTCAGTATAATTGTCAACTATTTTATAATGATTTTTTTCTGGTTTGCTAATACCAGCACCCCAAGCTACTAATGGAGTTCTAGTGTTGTTAGGATGGCCATCACCATGAGAACCAAAAGCACTCATACCATGATCAGCTGTGAAAACAAATGCCGTTTTATCATCTCCAAAGAAATCATTAACTTTTTCAACTAGTTCTGAAATTTGCTGATCAATATATTTAACATTATCATAATATTCGGCTGAATATGGTCTGTATGAATGGCCAGCAGTGTCACATCCCAATAGATGTAAGAAAAAACAATTTCCATCTTGCTTTATTTGTTTTTCTAACTCTTTATCCATTGTTGAATTTTTAAATAAGTCATTCACATGATTGAACACAAATGCATCTAATTCAATTGAAGATTGAGAAAAATCTTCAAATTCATGACCATACATCCAAGCATCTATCCGACTTGAATCGGATGCACCTTCTTTAAACATTGGTAAAATATCAGGAGATCCAAAAGAGTATGTGTGGTTTGTTTGATTAAAAAAACTATCAAAGTTAACTGGGTTTTCTTTCCAACCTTTCGTTACAGCACTGACATCCTCGTAAAAGCCTGCAATCATTGCAACATGACCTGGTCTCGATTCAGTTGGCATTCGCGTATGTGATATACCATATGTACCATTGTTTAAAACGATAGATCTTAGGAATGGAGCTAAATATGAAGTTTCTCCCGTAGTTGGATGTGTAACTAAGTCAAAAGTTGTATCAGCACGTAATCCATCACCAACAATTAGAAATAATCTTTTGGCTGGAGGAGCATCTGTACTACGATGGTGCTCCATACCATGAACTAATGGGGATACAAAATATATATCAAAGATAGACCATAAGTAAAAAAGATGGAAAAAAATACCCACGATAACCAATGTGGTTCTTGGATTTTTCAACATAATTAGTATGTGTGGAATATACTATATTAAGATCTTGTATAAAATTTTTATAAATCCTAGGTAATTGATTGATCTTTAAACCCTTAGTACTAATTGAATTGTTCTCAATACTTCATTGAATATCTCTAATACTTTAAGATTAACATTAACTTTAACTTTCACATTATAGTTATTAATACCATATAATACCTAGATATATTTATGAATATATAAATATAGTTTCAGAAATTATTACGCGACTAAATAAATTCCTCCATTAGGCGCTAACATATATTTACAACTATAAGGTACTTCGATATACTTATTAAAAAAATAGCAATACTAACATAATTTACGCAGGTATAGCAAATATGAAGTGTGTTGTTATTTAAATCTGTATACATCAATTAATGTAGGCAGTATTAGTAATTTTATTAGTATATAAAAGACTACTGATATATTCCATAACCAATATTTCATTGTTAATTCAGATATGCATTATTGGAATGTTTGATGGATTTTTGCAAAAGCATCATGCTGTTTTAAGTTTATATCATGTAAAATGTTGGAGAGTTTTATATCAATGTTATTGTAATCTAAAGATTTTTCAAATATAAGTTTATGCTCCAACACTTCGTTTATATCGATATTTAGATCACTTAATAATCTATTATTCATTTTTGTAATAATGCTGGATTTTATTTTCTTCATAGTGAGAATATACTTTTTGAATTTATTGATTTCATATTCTTTATTTATTAATGAATTGTTATGATATGATATTTCAAACGTAGGAATCTTTACTTCTGAAATTTCTCTGATATTTTTATCGTTACTTAAAATATCATTGATGGTAGACAATAATCTATTCAAATCAAAATCTTTTGCCTTCAATTTTTTTGTAGCTGGACTCTCTGTTAAGTTCTTTTTAAGTTCATCCATGTCAAATACCTCCTCACCGGTTGTAGGTAGTACAACTTCTAATGCAGATAATTCTATAATACCAGATATCTTTCTTTTCATACTGGTATTATCATTTTGACTATCGTTTACCTTGTTTCTATCGATACCAGAACTCATGGAAAAAGCATTGCCAGTATTTAAATAGTTATCCTTATCATTTGCATTTTCTAATTTTATCTTATATAAACCTTTTTTAAGTTGTTTTATTGATAAATCATCTGAATCATCTGATATAGATGATTTGCTTTTGTATCGATCTGTTTTAGATGTTCTCTTTGATGTTTGATAATTATTATTCAGATCTGAAGATTTATCAACGGGGAGTTTTTTTCTTGAACGTTTATTACTATCAGGTTTTGTATGAGGGTCTTCAATATTTCCATCAAGATCATCTAATTTACGTAGTTTTGGAATCTCTTTTGCTTTATTTAATGGTTCTTGCTTTGCTGAAGATTTGTTACTAGAGGTTAATTCTTCAACTTCTAGGTCATGATCATTATGCTTACTATTTCCTTCAACACTTATTGTTGTTTTCTTTTCTTGGTTATGAATGGTATCCGATTTATTTTTTGTATTTACTAAATTATCAACATAGGGTCCAAATCCATACGGTTGTTGTTCATATGGTTTGCTTTTCCTTCCTTTTTTCGGTGCTTGTCGTACACTTGCTGAAGATTTTGTTTTACACTTTTTAGCTTCATTTTCTGTCGAAGAGTTTTCATCAACTTTTAGTTTCCGATCATTATTGTACAAACCCAGGCGTTGTAAAGTAAGATTATATTGTGTCCTTTGGGTTTCGTCAGACAATATGGAATATGCATCCACTACTATTTTGAATAACTCACTTGAATCATTAGATTTAGACTTGTCAGGATGCAATTCTCTAGCTAACTTCTTATATGATTTCTTTATTTCTTGTAATGACGCTGTAGGATATAAACCCAACACAGAATAATGGGTTGTTCTATCGATATTCATTATAGTTTCATCATTAAGAAAAAAAGCAGTAATGCTTTGAAGGAAATTAATATATAAAACTCAACAGATGCTTATGCTTGCATTAATTTATGCTTTTTAAATACTTTTGCATTCCAGTAACCTTTTATAATGCATTTTTTTTATATTTCATCTCATCGCAAAAATTAATTTAATGAAATATTTTTAATGTATTGCTTTATGATGATTTTATATTTTATTTATTAAAATTATTATTGACGCTTTTATATAAATTATAAGCTAGGGTGTGTATGCAATATCTTAAATAATTGTTTTCCCTATACCAAATCCCAGTAATATACAGTGCAAATTTAAAATGCTATAGAAATCTAATGAGAGAAGACGAACTTTTATCTGAGTTGTCTTTCAACTAACAAGAAACTAAATCAATAGCTTCCAAATGAACCGGAGAACATTGAGAACCAATCGATTGATCGTATAAGTTGTAGAAATTACCAGATAGACATTGGTAAAAGACATCGTTGTCACCAATAGCTAAGTTACCTTCTGGAGTGATAGACCAACCACCAGCGTAGATGGCACCAGCTTGTGGTGGTGGACCATCGAATTGGAATTGTCTGTTAGCAACAATGGAACCGATTCTACCCTTTGAGTCAGTTAATTCACCCTTCTTGATGGTCATAGCTAAAGTAGAGTCGTTTAAACAGGCTTCAGCAGTAACTGGGTTGGTTGAGCCGGCTGCAGCTGAAGATGATGTACTTGAAGCAGATTTAGAACCGACTAAAGTGGTAGTCTTAGCAGTTGATGTGTTACCAGTAGTAGTAGTAGCTTGGATTTGACCATCACCGATTTGAGAGACAGCGGCAGCGGTAGTCTTGGTAGTAGCTTGGATTTGACCGTCACCGATTTGAGAGACAGCGGCAGCAGTAGTCTTTGTAGTAGCTTGGATTTGACCATCACCGATTTGAGAGACAGCGGCAGCAGTAGTCTTGGTAGTAGCTTGGATTTGACCGTCACCGATTTGAGAGACAGCGGCAGCAGTAGTCTTGGTAGTAGCTTGGATTTGACCATCACCGATTTGAGAGACAGCGGCGGCTCTCTTAGCAACAGAGGAGGCAGCAGAAGAGATAGAGGTGGTAATTGGTTGAACGGCAATACCGAAAGTAATATCGTATTCAGTGTAACCTCCCTTGTAAGTAGCGGATGGAGTCAAAGTGGTCCATGGCTCAGCTGGATCATAGGCAGCTAAAACAGTAGAAGCTAAAGCAGCAGTGGCTAGAGTGTTCTTGTATTGCATTGTTATTATGTTGTGTGTATCTGTTGTTGTTACTGGTTATATATACAATGTATAAATAAGAATAAAGATGGAACTATTTCAATCTAATCACTGGATTACATCCCTCTTATATACATTTCAAGATTTGGATACCTCAGGAATGGCATATAACGGGTTCAGCCTTTTCTTGATCATACTTTGATCTTCAATCCTCCCTACTTTGACATATTTAGATACAAACAGCTCCATTGTAAAACAAAAAGGCTGGTCAAAAATAAAGGTAAAATTAAAATATACACTATTTAAAAACCAACCCGCAATCAATATTACTGCAAAATGTTAAATCAATAAAAATAATTAACAGTAATTTAACCAGACCTTTAAATTTAGAAATAAGAGATCATGAAATGATTAATAAAAGTAATTGATCCGTGTAAATTACACGTACAGAATATATTAGAATTGACTAAGTATGCTATAAACTAATACTTGACATATCAGCCATCTTATGAAACAGTTACAATATAAATCTACAAGGTACCAAGATCACCCTTCAAGGTACGAATAAATTGACTTAAAGATCCCTATGCTGTTGTCGGTATATACCAGCATAATTTGAGATTCTAAAAATAAAAAGGCTAAGTTTTTACATCTTTTCAGCAATATAGAGAGGTTACCACGGCTAATATCTGAGTGACATTGAAAAATGGGCGAGAAGAAAAAAAACTTTATAACACATCTTAAGCGTTTTGTTAGCACGGGATTATTGCTGACGAAACCGATGGTTAGATGCGAGTGGAAGCGGGCAGGAAGGTAAGCGGGATGCAATTGCGCATCAGGGTGCGCTTGACGGCGCTGAAGTTACTTCTGTTCTGTGTTCTAGTAGATGAGTGTTTCTGTTGAATGGATGGATGGGACGGGTCATCGATCATATAACAGGACTATATTTAAAGACGTAAATCAGGAGAAGATAGAACAGACTTTTTAATTTACTTTTTGTGCATTGCACGGGTTGTTAAGAGTCATTTCAATTCAGCCAAACTGAATCTTAAACATGTGTGCGTGGTGTGTGAATATTAATGCAGTTTTGTATATTTGGCAGTACCCTAGGTAGAGTTCTGATAAGACATTAAAAATCAATCTGAAAGTTATCCTAATACGGTATAGAACGATGTATAGTTCTAGTTTGCACGTTTATCTATTTAGAGCTGGATATTAGTGAGTTTCTCTCTCCGTGTGTGTATTCCTGCACTATGCATAGCACTGAATAACTGAACGCAAGCACAATATATCCGCTGTACTGCTTTCTTTCCGTGAAACAAACATTTTAAAGTAGAAAAATAATTCAAGGACTCTGATCTGAGCCATCCTGTACAACGACAGTATGCCATATTAAATTTTTTTGCTACGGGATGCTCATGGGGAGCACACTGACAAACACCGAGATACTCTCGTTAGATAAAGGGACAATATCCGAATTAAACATTTACTTCTAAATTTAACATCACCGGAAATAAACTGCGGTTTTGTGTATTGACAATGAAAATAATAATTTTTTTACTTTCAAACAATTGCTACTGTAAAACGTAATATGGCTCTACCCAACACATGCCCTTCTGCTGTGTTCTTTGTATCCTTGCTACAATTTAGATCGCTCTTTACCCAATACGGTGAACGTATTAATTAACAAAAAGAATAGTAATAATATGATGCAGCTTACCGGCTCAGTCTTGATAAATATGAGGTATATGTACAAAACTTTTTTCCATGTGATGGAGTGGCAGTTCTTTTTCACTTTTGTACGTTACATTATCTCCCAGATCACTATTACGTCAAAAAAACTAATAACCTCGTTCTGTATTTGCTCTATTTTTACAATTAATTTTTTATTATATGATCGATACAATTTTTCTAGAAGAGCCTTGCATGCCACTCTTGTTCCCCTACAGCATCACACTACTATCTATCCCACTGACCGAAACCAGAAATATCGAAAACTAATTAATATGCAAAAACAGTAATTACAATTCTTTTTCTCACTACTGGGACACTATCGCCCGCCTCTCTCGTAAAAATCCCCAACAAACTCTCCATTTCCCAATAGATAATTCAATATAATATCCCATAATTAAATCACAAAATTCCCCGCTGCGTCCTGTCTCTCCGTTTCTACTCACATAAGATAACCGCATTAATTCCAATAATCTAAAATTGGTTACAAATTCCATCGATTTAGACTCAATATAACTAAATTTGTACTTTAAACAACCATAACGTATAACCGTCCACTGAAAAACTAATTACTTAACTAAATTCAGATACAATACTGTATAAGACAATACCCATTAGAATTCTAAAATCCCCTCAGCTTTTGCAATTCTGCTCTGTATGATTAGTAACAAGAAACTAAATAATTAAAGTGTCTTACACATCATCAACTTATTGTCGTAATATCCTAATTGAAATTTAACAATTGTATCCTCTTTAGACATAATTATTGTTCTTGAAAAAAATTCATATTACTATTATTTTTATTTTTAGAACTAAAATAT
The DNA here is from genome assembly GCA_003707605.2 of Tetrapisispora fleetii. Lineage (NCBI taxonomy): Eukaryota > Fungi > Ascomycota > Saccharomycetes > Saccharomycetales > Saccharomycetaceae > Tetrapisispora > Tetrapisispora fleetii. The sequence continues at coordinate 142,617 of PPKB02000018.1, read as the reverse complement.
TTAATTATTTAGTTAAAAATAGTAGTACTATAATGGTAAGCTTCCTGCTTAATTGGGTGCTGTCAGCTAATTCAATAAATATCTCAGGCATCATTGTCTTCATAATACTTCTATGATGACAGATACGTCTTATTATTTTATTAGGTTTTATTAGTTGTTCTTAAGTGACAACCAATTCAATACCATTCCTTTCAAACATATATAAACGCTCATAATTATTCTGTAAAACGTATATCTTTTTCATCTAACATTTGTAATAAAACTTGAAGACAATAGAACATCGAACACTCGAACAGTATCAATTAGAAGTACTTCATCTATCTCTAATACTCTCATCCAATTGACACTAGATCCTATAATCACATAGAATTATTATACAATAAAATGCAATACAAGAAATCTTTGGCTACTGCTGCTTTAGCTTCCACCGCTTTAGCTGCTTACGTTCCAACTGAACCATGGACCACTTTGACTCCTTCTGCTACTTACAAGGGCGGTTTAACTGATTACACTTCTTCCTTTGGTATCGCTGTTATTCCAGTGGCTACTACCGCTGCTGCCTCCTCCGTTGCTAAGAGAGCCGCCGCTGTCTCTCAAATCGGTGATGGTCAAATCCAAGCTACTACCAAGACTACCGCTGCCGCTGTCTCTCAAATCGGTGATGGTCAAATCCAAGCTACTACAAAGACTACCGCTGCCGCTGTCTCTCAAATCGGTGATGGTCAAATCCAAGCTACTACAAAGACTACCGCTGCCGCTGTCTCTCAAATCGGTGATGGTCAAATCCAAGCTGCTACCAAGACTACTGCTGCCGCTGTCTCTCAAATCGGTGATGGTCAAATCCAAGCTGCTACCAAGACTACCGCTGCCGCTGTCTCTCAAATCGGTGATGGTCAAATCCAAGCTACTACCAAGACTACCGCTGCCGCTGTCTCTCAAATCGGTGACGGTCAAATCCAAGCTACTACCAAGACTACTGCTGCCGCTGTCTCTCAAATCGGTGACGGTCAAATCCAAGCTGCTACCAAGACTACCGCTGCCGCTGTCTCTCAAATCGGTGATGGTCAAATCCAAGCTACCACTACAACTGCTAGACAAACTGCCGCTGCTGTTTCTCAAATCGGTGATGGTCAAGCACAAGCTACATCTGCTGTTACCAACAATGCAACTACCTCCCCAAATGACCCAGTCACTGCTGTTTCTTGTAAGGTCGATGGTACTCTATCATTATCATTAAAGGGTGGTGAATTAACTGACTCGAAGGGTAGAATTGGTTCCATTGTTGCTAACAGACAATTCCAATTCGATGGTCCACCACCACAAGCTGGTGCCATCTACGCTGGTGGTTGGTCTATCACTCCAGAAGGTAACTTAGCTATTGGTGACAACGATGTCTTTTACCAATGTCTATCTGGTAATTTCTACAACTTATACGATCAATCGATTGGTTCTCAATGTTCTAAAGTTAAATTACAAGCCATTGACTTAATCAGTTGCTAAATCGATAATATGAAGTAATATCGAAACACTTATCGGAAAATATTTTCATAATAACTAATACACCGCAGTTTTGCAGATTCTCATTAAAAATAGCATTCATTCCTTAGCATAATTATAAACATTTCTGAATTCATTAAAGTCATTGTTGAGAGCAATAGACTTTCCTCCGTGTTATTAACATAACAATTACAGTTCGTAAATTAAATAGATCATATAATCATTTTAAAATAATTTTTCATGACTTTCAAAACATATTATTATATAATCATTATTAGCCAATTTCTGTAACTAGTAATGCCTAAAAGTTTTTTTATATTGGGTTAACATAAGATAAGATATGTTCTTAAGTAAATGTTGGTATTTATCTAATACCAATGTCCACCAATAACTTGGTTTACTAATTATTTATGTTATGATCATAAAAAGCAAACGTTATAATTCTTAAATTTATTAAATGGGTATCTTGTGTGTTATATACATAATAGTAAATAATATTTTTGTTATAGAACGTAAAGGTTAGTTATAGCATAGTTTTTTCATAAATCCAGCAACGATAATATTCCAAGTTATCTAACAGTCAATAATGGAAACAATTTCTAATTTAACTTCAGAACATTGAGGACCAATAGATTGATCGTATAAGTTGTAGAAGTCACCAGATAGACATTGGTAGAAAGTATCAGAATTACCTAAAGCTAAGTAACCATCAGAAGTAGCAGACCAACCAGCAGCGTAGATGGCACCAGCTTGTGGTGGTGGACCATCGAATTGGAATTGTCTGTTAGCAACAATGGAACCAATTCTACCCTTCGAGTCAGTTAATTCACCACCCTTTAATGATAAAGTTAAGGTACCATCATTCTTACAGGTGACAGCACCAATAGAAACGCTAGTTGGAGCTGCTGAGGAAGAAGATGAGGTAGAAGAAGCAGAAGTAGAACTGGATTTAGCAGAAGTGAAAGTTGGAGATAAAGTAGAAGTAACCTTACCAGAAGATACGGAATTAACACTGGTAGCAACGGATCTGGTTAAACTGGAAGAAGCCTTAGTGGAAGCTTGAACTTGGCCATCAGAAACTTGAGAGACGGCGCCAGCAGTAGCTTTAGCAGAAGCTTCAACTTGACCATCAGCAACTTGAGAGACGGCGGCAGCAGTAGCCTTGGATGAAGCAGTGGCAGAAGCAGCCTTGGATGAAGCAGTGGCAGAAGCAGCCTTGGTTGAGCTTAACTTAACGGTAACTGGAGCTTGAATTTGACCATCACTGATTTGAGTGACAGCAGACTTAGTTGGTAAAGCTGGAGAAGAACTAGCAGCAGAAGCTGGGGTAGCAGAAGCTGGGGTGGCAGAACTCTTCGTTTGTAAAACTGTGATAGCATTAGTACCAGTTTGGGTTATAGTAGTGGTGCTATCTTTAGTAGTGGTAGTAGTTGGTTGAGAAGCAGAAGAGTTCTTGTTACTTGGTTGAGTAGCAGCACCAGTGCTTTGTGTATTTAAAAGGGTAGTGACCTTTTGAGAAGTTTCAGTAATGGTAGAAGTAGTGTCTGGAGTAGTCTTAGCAGAGGCAGTATTAGCTGGAGCTTGAATTTGGCCATCACCAATTTGGGAAACAACGGCTCTCTTAGCTAAACCAATGGTTTGAACAGCAATACCAAAAGAAGATGGATAGTCGGTAGCACCTAAATAACCACCAGCTGGCGATAAAGTAGACCATGGTTGACCTGGAACGTAACCTTCAGCGGCAACAATAGAAGTTAAACTAGCAGCAATAGAAATTTTTTGTAATTGCATTGTTAATAATAAGAATTAATTTTTTTTAGTTGGAAAGAAGAACGAATGACTTAGTTAATACTATTTTTTTTTTTAAGATAAAAGTACAAGAATTAGAGAAAAATAAATTAGTATTAATTCCAATATCGAAAATACCATATAATAATAAATTCATTGTCCTTTTTATATAATTCTAAATGACAAGCTTTCCATAACATTTGTTTTTTTTCAAACATTCAAACACAAAAACAACTTCACCATTACAATAATAAGTTACAATAAACAAACATGGAAATGCCTTACACACCCCAAAGTCCCAATAGAACTATCTGTTGTACCTTAAAAAATACAGTATGTACAGTTCTAAGATACAACATTGCAACAACAATAACAAATCAAAATCATTGTTTCGTGGCTGTCCTACCTAAAATAGCAACATTTCTATTTGGAAACTGCTACAAAAGGGAACGTGCATCTCAAATGAACTATGGTTAACCACTATAAGGAACTAGAAAAAGACAGAACAACAACAAACAATAAATATCCATTTATTCACTGGTAATTGAAAACCACGAACAAGTGACACTAAATACTATCAATATCAATTGATACAAAATAATATAATTGTACCTTTATGTATCAGATTCATATAGTAATTGAAGAGTGCCAGAACAGAAACAATTGATAAATCAGGAAGGAACATGAACTTTTCACTGACGTTTTCGATCAGAACACCATCAACGACAAGATCGAAAATGAAAACAACTCAAAGCCAGAGAAGCGCGCCTACAAAACTGATCAGAAAGTTCGCGTCGTGAACGCCTCTTGACCCAAAAAAGTTACGTATTTGTTAGGAAACGCAACTGGTGCTTCTGATGTTTCTGAGCGTATGCCAAGAATAGAACAGGACGATATTACGGTCGCGGTTAATAGTGCCGACCCCCAGGAAGATATAAGTGATCTTTAATTACTAATTGTACCCGGCATTGTGAGGGATGAGGGAATTAGGTAGGCTCTTGAACAAGAATAAAATGGTAGTGAGTGATTGAAAGGGTTTCTAATTTCTTTTTATTCAAGTGGCATGAATTCATTAGGTAAAGGAGTAGGGAGATCGGAGAGTAACCCTTTTTAGCTACCGTGGTTTTTATGTTTGTGTGCATTTTCGTTCAATGTCGTCTAAAAAACGATATGTGAGTATCTATATACGGAAGCACTTAGTAGCAGATATCGGCGCACTGGATCTTTAGTTTGGATGAAAATGTCGGCAGATGTTTTCTTATTACATTGGTATGATACAAGAAGGAAGGAGAGAGGAGGAGAGAAGTATACGGCGTCTGTTAGTGGTTAGTAGCACATCTATTTTTTAAGTTGGTTCTTGTTTTGGTATTTACGCTTCTTCGCGAAAAAATGAAAAAGATCAAAGGAGAATTGAACGGATTAGTTCATATGTTTTGTTTGAATTTTTGTTATACGGCGAATATATAGTTTCAATTTCTGTGATGCAATTAGAAGCGGTGAGTGTATTTCAAATTATAGATCAGTTTGTTCTAATAGAACGGAGGATAATTATATACATTTTGAGATTTGTTTTTAGTCAGAGGTAAGTGCCAGTTTTTTTTGAACTCGGATTGTCCTCATTGTCTCTAGATTGAACCATGAAAGTGTTACTTTTCTATCAGTTGTTAGATCAGAAATGTTTGATATTTCATACTTACAATATCTAACTTCACCAGTTGACATGTTACCGAATTTGAATTTTTTGTCATCTGTTACGGTGACCATGATATTTTGAAATTTTTTCTTGTGTAGGTCATCGATGAAAGAGTCTGTTGATTTTTCTAATTTTAAAAGGTCAATGGTTTGCACTTGACACGAAAAATCGGTCTCTAATTTTTTTTGATATTTGTTAGCTAAACTATCTTTCCTAATTACTAAATCATCATCTGCTATAATTACCAGTTTTGTAGCAAAATTGGAATAATTATCAGTCTCTTTTGTGATGGGTAATGGTTCGAAATGATTAGAAGATAGAAGTTTGCATGAAGTCATTAAAGCTTCTAATGCTATCTTGTCATTATCAGAAAATGTCTTTTCGTTGGTTATTTCCAATTCATCTATTACGTTGGACCAACCGTCCCATTCGTTATTTATTAACCCTATATATTTGCTGGTTTCACCAAGCATACCATTTCCATTTTGACCTAAAATTATTAAGCCAAACTTATCATTTTTATTTAAATTTGATAAAATCCTTTTTAGTGTTGCAGTAATTTTTTTTTTATAAATAGTGACATCCTCCGTAGATGTAACATTAACAGAAACTAACAATTGAAGTGGTGTGTCATTCGTGTTTGTAAGCCATTCTTTTTTTAAATCACTTTTTTTTTGAATCTTCCTCATTTCTATTTGTAAATTATCTGATAAAATATCAATAGCATTATGTGTCACAAATTCTGTTGGAATTTCTTTGTTCTTCTCTGGGTTTTCAATATAATATTTCCATTTTAAAGCAATCGGATTAAACTCTCTTGCTGATACTTCATCAATTTTAGTAACTTCTTCTAAAGAAAGATAAATTTCTGGCAAAGAAGTGCTCATTAAATCCATGATGATCGTGTTTTCATTTAATATTTTAGCCTGACAAATCTGTGAAGAAGGTATTTTACCAGATATTTTCTCCTGAATACTATCATATAAGATTAAATATTTTGTGAATAGAAGTACAATTATATTTGAATTCCAATTTTCTCCATTTTTAGAATATTTGGCTCTATCAAACATGAGAAGCTTACCAAAAGTATTCGAAATATCAAATTTAGATGACATCTCGCTCAAAATACTTTCCTTAATAGGTATGCTTGATTTAGCAATAAATTCCAAATCTTCTTCTTGATTATTAAAAGGTTCATTAAATCGTAATCTTAGTTTAAAACTATCTGGAGTTTCAATTAATTTTAAATCAATATCTCTTTCTACCTCATCTTGATCAATATCCGATAAGTTATTAGTATCTGACACTTTAGAATAGTCATTGATAGTATCTTCAATAAGATTAAAGATATACTGTGAATCAGCAGTACCTAAAGCATTAGAACTCTTCACAGTGGAATTAGTGCTTATAAAACCATTATTCGTTATATCTGCTGTATGTATCAGTTGTTCATATGGAGTTTGTAACGCTATTGAACTATTTGTGGGAGTTATTGGATTTAACCATTGCTCTTTAATTGTAGATGTCGCAATTGTTCTCTCAATTGTGGGTGATTGAGAAATCAATGAATTGGAAACTAGTTTTTCTATAATATCTTCGTCTTTTGGTAAAGATGTTTTTGAACAAAATGAGCATTTAGGTGTATCTACTGACGAACTTCTGCTTAAAAAAACAGAACTATAACATTCATAGTGTGATGAATGACCACATTCTAATTCGATAATTCGCTCTCCATTGAGTTTCAAACTCATGCATTCGTCACAGATGGAACAATTTAGAATGCTTGCAGTATTAGAACGATTAGAGAAATTTCGGGTTGCAGTTCTGGTAGTATTTAATAAAAGAGTCGGTGATTCATCAGACATAAATTCCATATCCTCAACCCCACCTATTATCATTTGATCTACACATGTTATTTTGGTTGGTTCAAAGAGATTTTTAAGCATTTTACTATTCAGTGGTGTAATTCCTTCGATTTTTTTATTATGACTGTTGCTAATTATTGGTACTGGTGATAACAACCTTGTTGAATCTAATTTCAATGTACTTGCAGTTAAAGGATTATACTTCTTGGTTGATGATGTCGTATCATGAGTAATTTCATTGTTAAAGTTGTTCTTCAGTTCTAAAGGTGGTGGTTTGCTATGTTTCTTTGATTTTACATTTGAAGGTGGCGTTAATAGGTTTGACTGAGATTTTTCATTGTATTTTTTATAAGAAGAAGTTCTAGTGACCTTCCCTGAAAAGCTCCTTAGAAATTTTTGTTTCTTAGGCTCACCTTTGTCTTGACTTATGCTTGGAGGAGTGTGTAATATTTTTTCTGAGTCATTAGAGGCTCTTCTTGGAGTTCTTAGAATATTCATTTTTCATATATCTATTTAGACTTTCTGCTTAGTTACTTTCAAAGCTTCCGGTCTTTCTTTTTCACAATTATGCAATCTAGATAGGAATTTCCTATTACATTTTTGGCAATTTCATGATTTTATGACGTTTATATATAATAATTCAAATATGGAACGCGGAAGACCAATTTTAATTAAAGGAATTTTACATTTTCTATAATAGAAAAGATTCTTCTCGTATCCTTCTCGCCTAATTGAAACATCTAATGTATACGATATTATAATTAGCACTACTACATATTTTATAATAACTTCTACAAATGAATTGCCTGTAAGCGTTGAGTTTGCATTATTTGAACGGAATGGATAAATTGTTTTCCGAATGCGAAACTATAACTTTTCCTAATCGGTACAAAAGTTGACAAATCTGAAACAATATAAAATAACTAAGTGATAGATTAACATATATGAAACATAATTGTTATTTACTATATGCTATTAAGTTACGGTTGATTACAGTAAAAATTAAAATTGAGTTTCTAACACAATTTATTTGTAAATACAAGCCATCCATGTAACAATTAAATAACAAAATAAAAAAATTAGGTGCAGCATTGTCATTTTTTTATCAAGCTGCATGATGGCTCAACAATTTTCAAATCACTAATACTCTTTATATGCACGATATAATATAAAAATACTAAACATTTCCACTTGTGTTATTATATTTGTTAAATCGTATCATCAAAAGCTAGTTCTTGCTCTTTAAAATTGATGTACTCAGAAATTTGTAAGGAAATTTTTAAGGTACTGGAATATATAATACGTTGACAAACAATAACCAGTATTATTACGTTATCTAAATTCAAAAACTATGTGTCTCATAAAATGATAGCATATATGACTATGCTTTTGTAGTGAAAACTTTATCATAGGTCTTGTTAATTAATTTCGTTATCCGGACGAGATATTTGTATTGGCTAAGATGTCTTAGTGTTTATGTATATTAAAAGCATAATGTTATTTATTGTCAATGGAATTGATAATATCGCGTACTGTAGTTTCATTATTTGTTACTGACTCGCCCAGTTGACTTGTACCTTTTTCTTTGTATGTACTAACTGCAGGGATGTTAGCTTTGATTTTTGTCACTTTTGTTCCGTAAGCTCTAGGCTCTAACTTCAATAATGTATGTAAAGGTATTGACATCCATGGGGACTCTTCTTGTGGTACGTTCATATAATAAGCATATATACATCTTAAAACAGCTTGATGTGTTATTATAAAAATATTATCTTGTCTTTCTAATTCCATAATGATAGGTTCTAATCTAATAACAACATCTTTATATGATTCACCACCTCTATACCTGTACTGATACTTATCATCATCTCTTGCTTTGAAATCCTCAGGATATATGTTTTCAATTTCTTCATATGTCATCCCATCACATATACCTGCATCTAACTCATCTAAAGCTTTCCACTGTAATTGTTTATATTTTAGGTATTTTGCAGTTTCATGTGTCCTCTTTAAAGTTGAGGTCCATACTGTTAAATTTGTATCCCCTGCGTCAGCCTTGACTAAGTCAGGCAACTTTTGAGCGTACTGTAAGCCTCTTTTTGATAAACATGAATCACCCCCTATTTTTTGTTCGACATTATAAACGGATTCACCATGACGAGACAAATATATACATCTAGGCTTTAAATGTAAATTCATAACATAGAATGCTATCCTACTTTCAGAGTATGTCTTGATCTTATTGATAATCACTTCTTGTACACCATTTACTAATTTAATGAAAGTTAAATCTCCATCGATTTCTGAGTCCATAGTTTCGTAATTTTTTTCATATTGTTGCAATTTAAGTAGTATTTCTTTAGTTGCTACTTCTTGATCTTCTTCTATATAATCAGGTGAAACTTGTCTTACTTCGTTAATATTTCTTGAGATAAAATTTTGATCATCAGAGTAGCTTTCAATGAACATAGGTTCAATATTATGGGATTTCAAAATATTATAAATATTTTTTCTTCTATCCCTGATTGAATTTGTTGCATCCAATACAGCGACCACACCATCTTCTTCATTGAACCACTTTAGGATATCTTTTATAGCATTACTTTCTGCTTGTTTTCTTATTAGATAATAATTTTCATTATCCATATCAAAAAAATCTGATTTAGGTCTAACGATACCTGCTTCTCTTCTGTATTGTCCAACATTAAATGATTTGGCACTGACTGATATCCAAGACAAAAACCTGACAATTTTTTGCGCAATGAAAGATTTCCCCCTAGCTGGCAACCCCACCATTACAACACATATTCTAGCATCCTCAGCACTTGTAATTGTTCGAACAGATCTTGGCATTGTCAAATTAATTTTTAACCAATATTATCCTTTTCAATGATGATTATTACGAGCGTCCAATATTTATGTGTCTCTCATTAAATAGAACAAGTTTTTTTATTCTAAACAGTGCAATTCTTCAATCACACGTCAGACTTGCAGTACTTGCTTTATTTCTTAGAGTAACAGCAGATAATAATTTTATAATGTGTTTTATTTGTAGGCCAACTACATTTTTTATTAATTTAAAGTTTTAATTAAATTTATTTCTAAAAAAAATCCCTTTACGCCGAAACTTTGACATTATTTTTACTCATGTGACTATTTCCTGTTTTTAAGTCATACAGTGTTTGAATAATGAATGGGTAAATAGCAAGATTACATAATGTACTAAAAATGTAATGTATGTTCATTGAAGAATAAATTAAACGATTATTGACTTATAGACAGGGCTTGATTGTTTCTGTGATTCAATATATTCTATTATTCTTTCGAAATGATTAATTGGGACCGATATTTTATCTTGAGTTGATAAAAGTTTGATGGATGGAGTTGTGTTCCCGCCATTAGTGGTAACAGCATCATGTTCATTCTTAGTCTTAGTCTTAGTCTCATTCTCATCTTCATTTTCATTATTATTCTCATTCTCATTCTCATTCTCAAGTTCATTCTTTGAGTTATCTATATCATTGACGAGAGTTACCGGAATATATGTATTTTCAATACCCATAACCCAATTAGGACTTAGCTTGTCTGTGGCATTATCCTTTAACTCATCACTAGAAAATTTAGTTGTTGAAATTTCTAGTTGTAATGATTGCATTGCGTTTTTTATTAGTGTAATAAGTTGATTAATATAATTAGCTCCGATATGAGTTTTTTCACTTTGTCCATTATCATAGTAGTATAAACATACCTCCAGAATTTCAACCATTATTTCACAACTAATAATGTTATCCATTACAGAATCGGCTATTCTCAATGATTTCTGTAAACATTCCAACATTTTTTTGCCATCGTAGAAGAAGTCATTGTTAAAATCTTTTTCATTATCACTTATTGATGGTGCATGTTTACACCACCACAGATGTGAGCAGTTGTAAATGGCACGGCTTTGAGTTTGTTTTTTCAGTAATTTAGATGCATCAACAACACATCTGATTGCCAAATTTTGATACAAATTATCTTCATTATTTAATGAATTTGTTCTTTGTAACGTCTGTATAAAAGAAGATATTATACTAACGTGATCGACAGAACTATTGATTAATTTTTCTTCAAACAACTCCAAAGCTTGAACAAAAAAATCATTAGAAATATCACTAAACATTAATCGGTCAGATAAAATTGCAGTATTCAGATACAATTTGTAAACCATTATTATTGAATCATTATCACCTTCTTCAGCTACCATTTTTATATCACTTAAGCATCTTGAAATATGTCTGAAAATTTGTTTAGATAGATTATCATAATTAGCGGAGGATTCATTTTTAGAAGAATTCTTTGTCTTAATTAATTGACATACTTTTGCTAACTTCCATAGATGGCTAATTATTGAAGGATATACCATGATAGTAAGACTTGAATCATTGTCATATATCCAGTTTTTTAACTTTAAGGTGAGCTCTAAAACTTTAGTGAGGTTATTGTTCTCAAATATCTTAAAAATAAAATTTATTAATTTGGGAACAATATCTCTAACCTCATTCAAATGCTTTTTTTCCAAATTTTCAAACATGAGTTGTGTTATTTTCAACAAAGACTCAATTTGTAATGATTCGGATAACTTCTGACTTGAATTTTCTTTTATTATGTTTGATAAAAGTCTGGCAACTATTTTACCCTTGAGTTCATATGGTAATAATTGGAGTATGTCATAATGCCATCTAGTTGAAGAAACTAAAGTTTCAAAGCATAGTTTCTCATTGCATTTTATTCTTTTTAAGTCCGAAAACGTTAAAAAGTTAAATAGAATGGAATACTCATCTTTACCAAGTTCCAGTTTACTAACATTTAATTTTTTATATAATAGCTCAAAAAATCCTCTAATGTTTCCTACTTTTTCTTCATCAACAGATATATCCATAATACTAGTCAATAAAGGTAAAAAGTCTGATAAAGGTAAAGATGGTAGCTTTGTATTTAAATCATTCAAATAATTCCAAAAGATACTTGTATATTCAATTAATTGAATGTGTAATTTTGCAGTTCCTTTGTCAATTCTTTCAATTAAATAGTTGACAACTTCATTGATAGATATATCATGGTTTAGGAGAAGGGTCGTTGATAATAAAGATTCTATTGTATCTAAATGGAAACTTACCGGAAACACTTCTAAAATTACTTGAAATATGTATTTCTGGGCCATAACATCATTACATTTGATCAATTGTTGGGTTAACACTGGCAAAATATCACTTTTGTACACCTCAATATTGTTATCCAACATTTGCGCTAATTTTAATATTTGAAATCCTATGATAGATCTAATATTTTCCCTATCCTTAATATGTTGAATTCTTTCTTTTAAAAATCCTTGGAATTGTAATCTTATCCAAAGTTTATTACATTCTATAAAATTTGTTAATATGAAGTTGCACTTGAAAGATAAGTCTACTTCTTCAAATTCTTTTGTGAAAAAGTCCGAAATAATATTCTTAGATAAGTAGTCTCTCAAAAAGAGACCTTTTATAGAATCCTGTTCACCTCTAATCATTTCAATTATATCTTTAAGAATTTCAATCCTATAGTCAGGATTAAACTTTAAAAAACACTTACCTACTGTTATTAATAAGTATAATCTAGGTAATATATTACCTGTATATTGAACAATTGTATATACATCATTCAGATCGAGCTTTTTGGTTTTTTGGGCTTCCATTAAGTATTCTGAAAGTACTGATAAACATTTCTCATCAATAAGGGTATAAAATTCATAATATATAGGTAGAGGTAAATGGCTAGATCTTAAATTTTTCAAAGCCTTTGTACAGTGTCTAATTGCTTCAATTAGTTGATCATTTTTCAATGTTCTCCTTATAATTATTCCATGCTCCTTTATATCAGAAATTATATCTTTTTTTAATACCATTTTTAGCTAATATATATGTAATAAGGTTGTCAATCTTAGACGATAAAAATGAATAGCAATTAATTGAATGAAACTTTTGGATACAGAGGAGTACTCTTAAAAAAAAACTACCTTAAGTTATGGAAAATATTACTATATTCTATTTATTTTAATATCAATATTTATTTAAATATTATTTAGTTTTTCTATTTTATTCACCAGCCCTGAAATTTAAACTAAATTTTTTTAAAAATGAAAATTATGGAGCTTGTAAGTTAAAAGGTACGGAAAGAATGGAGATAATATTAAAACACTTCAAATATTGAAAAGTAGAACAAAAACTAAAAATAAAAACAATTAGTGGGTAAAACGAAAATAGATTTCAATTTCATTATAATATACAATATCTTTTACATAATAAAAATGGAAATAATTTAAAATTCTTTATTATATACTCTTTTTAGAAAAATTTAATGTAGTTTCAAATTCATCTGTAGCAATTTAAATCAATCTCTCTTCAAATCTTAAGTCATCCAATGGTGGTAAACCGATTAATAATCTTAAAAAGTTTTCTAAAGCTGCTCTTTGCTTCATTAAACCATTAATAGGTTTGAAACCAGGTCTGGTTAAAGGAGCCTTTAACCAGTAACTTAGTAAGGTTAATACTGGATAGAATTGGTTATACTCGTTGTCACCATCACTTGATTTTTTGTAAGTAACTCTTGTGCAGAATTCTGTCATAACTAATAAATCTATAATTAATGGAGTAGCTAATAAAGAATCCTCACATACATTATGTATAGAAATTCTATTATGACCACCTAACATTAATTCACTATAGTATTCATCCATGGCAACCTTTGAGTCACCAACTGCATTTAAGTATTTAATGACAATACAATGATCAATTGTTTTTCCAACTTTATCATTGAATAAGATTTGATTAGATTCAATCATATCATCACATACACCTCTTTTAGAAATTTCCTTAGATTTAAATTGCATTGGGGAGGATAAGTTGAAACCATCATTATTACCTAAATGATTGTAAGAAGCAATCGATAATGGTTTAATACCTGCATCCACTAAGAATTGAGCTAAAACTGACTTCATCTTTGTTTGACCTGACTTAAAATCATCACCAGCAATGAAGGAATGTTCTCTTTCAGCCAAATCAATAACACCTGGAACAAAAGTATTTTGTGGGGAACCATTAATGTATGGCACACCTTCTAAAATTGATGCAACAGCAAAAATAGTAGATGGAGCAATTTCACTATGATCATTCTTGATCGATTCTAATAAGTTATCAGCGTTATCATTGACACCGGTTTCGATATTTGAATAACGTTCGGTATTAGCAGTCCATAAAACGATAACTTTATCCAAATTATTTTCCTTTTTAAAAGTTCTAATATCATTTCTAATATGTTCAACATGGGACCATTTATTTTTAGTTAAACCATCTAAAGATAATGGGTCACTATTACCTTCAGCTTCTGATTTTCTGTTGAAACAATGATTAGCTCTTTCATTTTGATTCAAAGCGATAAAATCTGGATAATATATAGATTTTAGTGGTTTAATTTTTTCCATTTTATCTTTCAATTTGATTTGTAAATCATGTTCTAAAACACAAGCTCTTTGCATAGCTTCATAACAATTCAAATCACTAATATCCCAACCAGTAACAACAAAATCATTTGGATCACTTAATGGAAGAAGTTCATTGAATGGAACATAAATTTCATCGTTAGTCTTTGGATCAATACCCAACTTGATAGTAGATGATTGAGTGACAGAACCGTAATAGTTAGCTTTTTTCAAACCTCTAAAATTTTTAGAATAAAATTCTAACTTGTTCTTATTAGCTAAGACTGAAGCCAATAAAGTAGTACCATTGTTACCACCTAAACCAACTAACATAATACCTAATTTTGGTAAGTTTAGATCGACATTAAATTCATAATCTTTTTTAACAGTATCAACAACATAAGAATTTGTCAATTCGTTTTTAGTCACTAAATTACTTGTATAAGTGTACTTTGATTTTAAAGTATTACCTTCGATAGTACATTTATCATTATTAACAATAATTTTTGGTTGGAAAGCAGATTGTGTCATTTTTTAAATGTTATTTATCACTGATCAGTTTAGTTTAGTTTAGTTTAGTTTAGTTTAGTTTTACTGTAGTAACTTTTTTTTTAGTTTTGTTGATTACTCCATATATACTATAGACAAACAATTTTCATCTCTCAAGATAAATCAAGTAATTTAGTAAAGCTAGAACCTTATATATAAATTTTATTTTCATAATTCATATCCATTATTTATTCATAAAAACAAGCTGACCACTTACTTTTTAGAAAACAATTTAGTTCAATACACTTATTAATCCAACATGTGAAAATTATAATTCAATAATCCATACAATTGAATAATTCAATAATTAATTCCCAACCCTATGTCTCTTACTCTCACTAAAAACAAACTATAGGTATTAAAATTAAATCACGCTCCTTATTTTACTGTACCCAAATGCATATAAATCAGTAACAGTAGGAAACTAAAAGTAGTAAAGTTATAAAGCAGTGAAGTATTAGAGCAGTGAAGTGATATCTAATCTTACTCCTTTATTTTCTTTCAACAATATCTTATTACCTTAAGAACCGTAATTTTATGGAAATCCTGCCCTATTAACCACGAAATATCGTGGTTTCCACCTTTTGTAAAAAACACAAAGATAGTATTATTGCATATATATGTTTGTGGTGACAGTAAATCCATTACATACATAAAAGAAATCCAACATTAAAACACATTGTAGTCGATGAGCATGTGAATATTTTAGTTAAAATGTAATAGACAAGGTAATAGCAATAACAACAGGATCTGTTTGGGACAATAAATCTATTAACGGTTCCTGTAATAATCCCCTTCCCTTGCTTTTTTAGATTTATTGCTTAATGTACACCCATCATCTGGTAGGTGGTTTTTAGAGCAATTTGTTTCTGTGTTTCTGTGTTTCTGTGGTTTATGATTCTACGAATCATAAACCACAGAAACACAGAAGTCTAAATTAATGATATACAACTGGAGTCATTACATAACTATTATTGTGATTCTTTTCCTCCACGGTGGAATCTTCTCAATGAAGGACTGTATCGCGCTTTTTGTCTTGTTATGTTTCTAGTCTTAATAGATTTTACTGTAATAACCTTTCAGGTAACATTACGAATTCTGATGATTTTCATGCAATTACCTCACTCAATGTTAATTACTCCACACTTAGAACTTCGATTTGTCTCATTAATAACGTATATTTTAGTGTTTCTATTTTTTAATTTTGTCTTTCAAAATCTCTCTGTGTTCAACAAAACTATTATGGAAAGAACTGATTTTTTCAAAAATAGACGTTAAAAACTTAATTAGGGATAAGTACTCCTAAGAAAAGCCTGTAGAATATAATTTAGTTTTATTTTGTTCCTTATTCTGTTTTCGGACAATATACCATTAAATCCTTTTTGATCTGGTAATCAACGCATTTGAATAGCACAGTCTACGGTATTTTGTTAATATGGTCACCACATTCCTTTTTGAATCAAAGTTTGACATAGATATAATTTTCACATGTTCAATATAATTACATTATTACATAATCCTTAAATTTTCAGCCATGTTTAAAATTAACAGAATCACAATTAGGAGAGTCACAAAAGATAAAAAAACCAGTATATTACTCTTTTGGTTACAATAAACCTAATTCTAATACAATATGCAATCAGGTCATATAATGAACAAGTAGTTGAGTTTTTATTTTTATTTCGCGTATTTTATTCAGTAAATAGATATATTTAACTATATCCTTCTTTAATATCCAGTACAGTTGGTCAATTGGGTGTCTAGAACTAATACGTTTAAAAGAAGGTTAACATATCAATTGGTTCAAATAGTTCGTTAATGAAAATATTCATTTCGTCGTCTTGTATAGAAGTTGTATTGGATAACCCAAAACTGGTAGAATGAGTGCGATTAAAATCAACATTTTCTATTCCGATGTTCAAATTCCCATTATTATCTTTATTGTTTAGATTTCGATTTTTTTCATCCTCAGTTTCATTATTTTGTGAAGCTGCAAGGTTTGGTATTGGTCCACAACTATAATTTAATTTTGCATCATTATAAATTGTTAAAAAAATGTTAAATGCATAAAACTTTGGACAATTGATTATATCTGCTATGGATATATTGTAAAATTCAATATCACCTTCATATATTAATTGGTTTTCTTTAATACTTAATAGAATTTCATTCATAATCTTGGAATCATTTATGTAAGGTATTCTCTCTGTCAGTAGCATTGAATCATTATAATAAACTACAGTACCATTATGCTTTTCTGCTTTATATGCTAGATAAGAACTTATAAGTTCAAAATTCTTTGTTAAACTGTCTTTTCCATTAATTGATTTATTATTACCAAACATTTTGTAAGATATCTTTGCATTAAACATCGAACGAAATGCTCTATAATAATCATATGCAAATTCATTGAAGTATAATGTACACACACCAAAATATATCTTAATTAACGTATATCTATCGCAAATACATTTATTATTCATTTGAAGGATTTCTTCGACTTTCTCTGGTAATCGAATAATTAAACATTGCAAATAAACTGTAATCAATTTGTTCAATATGATCTCAATGCACTTGTTAATATAAAATCTCGTGTATTTGCATGTTAACTTGGATTTTTGATTATGAAAATAATTATAACATATGCTTATCACTTCAATTGCTTCAGTAAATAATTTATTCATTGTTTCCTTTTTCAAAATCATATCACCATTCAATTCAAACCAAACTAATTTACTGTGTGTGAAATTCATTCTAAAATGTTTGATCAATAAATTTAATTCAAAATCTAACTCATTACAGTTATTTATACTATAACGAACTTCAATACTTCTTATTGAGTTTTCAATGTTACTAACTAATTCATCAATTTTATTATAATTTACCTTAGTATAATTGTCATGAAGAAGATTATTCAATTCAAATAATAATTTATCAATAATTGCTATTCTTAAGTACCAATTATTATCCGCATTATCCTCAAATTTCATCAATCCATTTAATTCTAGAGTAGTCTCGTTTACCGAGTATGATTTACCAATAGTACACTCACAACCAGTCAGTAAGAAGGATTTCCTATCTGAATATAGTACATATGTCCATATATTCTTATAGATAGAAACATACTTTTCACGTTCAACCCATCTAGGTCTTGCATCATTATGAATTTTGATGTAGCCTGGGCTCAAAAGTAATGTATCCCAAGATACACCAACTTCTTTGCAATGAGATACTATAAGGGAATGTAAGATTTGCGATTGTTCAAGTTCCTGTCCATCTCCTATTTCAGGTGATATCCAATAATAAAATCTTAAAAGCAAAAGATTAATTAATTCGTGAATGGTAGTTTTCCTTAATAATTTATTTTTAAATATTAAGTGAGTGACAAGTGAAAGATATTTATCCATTCTAATTTCTAATATCGTATTATCCAGATATTTCCTACGTTGCAAATCTTCAGACTTTGATAATTCATTAGCAAATTTTCCAGAACTATGCTTTATCGATGTTTGAGAAATTTTCGAAATTAATAATACTATGCAATAAATTATATGATCGTTCTGTTTTAAGTCGACAGATTTCAACTCAATTCTTTCATATAAAATTAAAATTTCATTCTTGAGAAGTTCACAATTCATAATTGGCATCAGTTTAAGAATATATTTTTCAAAAAAAGGCATAATATCTTCAATAAAAATCAACTTATTTGGTATATTCTTCTCCATAAGTTCATTCATATCTGCAAAATCTTTTAATACATCTTCGTTGTCAATTTTTCTGGCGGCACCAAACCTATCAGTCAAATTTTTATATATGAGTTGGTGTTCTTCGTATCGAGTTTTATTAAACGATGCCATTCCTTCGAAAACATCCATCTTACTGAACGAGTTTGGAAGATCTTTTGATTCTTCTTTTGAATGATTAACTTCCAATTTTCCTATGTTTTTTTCATTAATGGTGCTTTCATTTAAGTTATTTAATTTATTAGAATTATTATCTGCTGTTTGCTTATCACCATTACCATCTTGCTCTTTATCTCTTTTATATGTCTTAACTGTCTTCCTGACAATTATTGATCGAAATGTGGTAAATAAATTAGCATATCTATCTTGCTTGATCATGGATAAATTACTGTATATCGAATGCTGATGGAAGGAGGATCTTTTGAAAACTGATGTTTTTCCAAATGGAAGCAAATTTAGATAACAGTCAATATTATTTGAGTGTAAAGCAATTTGGGTAGCGGAGTTTCCATTTGAAGTACCGGTAATATCAGATAGAATATCAATATTTTCATCGTTACCGTTACTTTCAAGAGTAGTGTGCCCATCACTCAGAAGAGGTGTCACATTGTCTAGGATTGTTGTTTTAATATTTATCGGAGTAACATTGTTCTCTTCATTATAGCTATTCACATTATCAAAGGTATAAGCCATCACTGATGTCTCAGAATTGCTTCCACTTGTTAATGGTCCAGTAGTATATTTACAAGAGTCACTTTTCTTAGTCGATTTACAATGCCCACATGGAAATTTTCTATCACACTTACTTTTCTTTTTCTTACAATTGGTGCATACTAAAGTCACTCTGTTTCTCCTCTTTGGATTATTTCGAACATTTTTTTGATCATCGTTCATTATAAAATACTTCTCTTGTTGCTATAGGCTTTTATCTCCGTATTTAATCGACCATCCTTCATTTTACAAATGATAATAACAGCTACAATAAAATATAGAAGACAAATATTCTTAAAATTGATTTCTATTCAATATAAGAGGATTATTATCTACAGCAATGCATACTCAAGTGAATAGTTCTTATACCTTAGTTGAACTTTAATTAATTTACATGATCCATTTTACCTTTTCATAGTCATGTGATGTTATATAGTTTACTAAATAATGCCGTAACGAAACAAACAAAAGGATGAGTGAAAAATAGAACATGAAAAATGAGATGAGATGAGATGAGATGAGATGTCATTTTTTTTCAACATATATTTAAATACTGTTTTGGTTTTTTATTTTAAATAAATACAATGTTGAATAATCAGGATGCTTCTGTATATTAACAATCCAGAACATTAACAGTACTGCTTAAGACAAAAAAAAATGCATTTAAGAATTGTCCCTTGGTCAAAACGGGATGAATTGAATGAATTGAAAGAATGGTTTTATGGTAAATTGTTACATGAGAATAATGAGACAGTCAGTGCGCCACCAGACTTACGTCTTAGAGCAATTGAAAGAGTTAACAGCTATAATAGTAAAGGTTCCATGCATTTGCCTCACGTTATTGCCAGTACTTCTCAACTAACCGCATCCATGATACTGGATGAAGAGTTCCAAAATCAGAGGCCTTCTCAAAATGCTATCAACGAAGAGACAGTTAGACTAAGTTATACTATGTCAATAATTAGATTTGTGAATGGTCTGCTTGATCCTAATCAACAGTCTGTTTTTGCGATTCCCTTACATGTTTTAGCCAAAAAAATTGACCTTCCTTCTTGGCTTGTGGAATTGAGACATTGTGGTACCCATGAAAGAGAATTACCTAGCTTAGAGATGCTTAGAATGGCCTGTAAGGAATCCTTAGATTGGCTTTGGAAGAATTACTGGAACGATGAAACACGTGAAGAGGTTTCAAGTGATGATGAACTTGAAGAAACAATACCATTTTTTGGGATTGATGCGGAAGATTTGATTGACTGTATTCAACAACTAGTTCGGATCAAGGATTTATTATTAGAAAACCGTTCAATATGGGAAAATTCTAATATGGAAATAATCAGAAGCAAAAATTTTACTGATGGTCAAGAAACTAAGAAGAAGCAAAGCAATAAAAAACGTAAGAAAAATGACATACCTGCACCAGAGTTAATTAATAACTACATAGAAAATCTAAGAAATTTATGGAAAAAAAATTCAAACAAACAAATTTTCATTTATATATGTATCAAACATTACAATACAATTATATTTGATGTTGCATTTAAAAGGCTTCCTGCATTTGAATTTGAACTTCTTAAATTATTGACGAATACTCTTTCACTTCCAAGTAATCCTACGAATAAAAAAAGTTTAATTGAATTGCGTAACCATTTTAGTACATGGAGTAAAATTGAAAAAAAATTGTTCAAGCCATTATTTGAGAATATTGATTATAAGAACATCTTGTACAGTTGGAATAAATGGAAGGACATAATAGAAAGCAATCCTAACTTTTTGTCATTGTACATTTACAAATCAATGTTGGTACCATTCAAAGATAGCACATTGAGAACTAAAAAAAAGTTTATGAAAAAAAGTACTTCTGAAAATATAACAAAAATTTTAAACTCAATGCAATCATTTATCGAAACATATGAAAGCAAATTCAATAAAGAAGATATAGAGAGAATAATAGATGAAGATTATAAATATGGGACTAAATTGGCCTCTGACGCCAGTAACATAGATGATGAAATCTCGAATAACGTGTCTCATATTTCAGATGATTTAGAAAACATGAATACTAGATCATCAAAAAAACTTAAAATATCCAACTCTGAAGAGAAAAGTAAAATTATTTTCCAAGATCATCCATATTGGGATCCCAAACCTTTTGGAATTCTATAGTAGAGTACCATAGATATATTAAGTATAGATACACGCATTTTTATAGAAATAAAAATCCATTTCATTCATGTATACTGGCAAGAATATAAATATTACTATAAAACAAATTCAAGTTTGCATCTTTCACTAAACAAAATGAGAATTATTTTAAAACACTCAGACATCCTAGGAAGGTCTCAATGAATGAGCGGTCACCGATTGGTACAAACGATGGGTTCGTAAGCGTACCCCTACCGTGGAAACTGCGAATGTAAGGTAACATTTTCATCATCGTGAATTAAAATAATAAATTTACAATGTAAATTAGGTAATAAACAACATTAAAATATTAACCCATGGAATAAAAGGCTCAGAACTTGTATAAGTATTTAATACTTGGCAAGAAAAGTTCTTTATAAACATCCAATCTCAATAAAAGAAATGAAACGAATTCCATAACTCAAATCCAGAAAAGAAAAGGAACGTGATAGAATCCCTTGTCGTCATGGTCGAATCGGACTGGGAAAGAAGAATCAACATTTTCATCAAAGCCAGGAAATTTAAAAGGAAACTATCAAAAACTTCCTTCCAAATAACCATATTATTTTTTTTTTCCATGCGTATGCTCATCCTTGAACATAATTTTAAGTTTATCATACTTAATTATATGTAAACAACAACATCGTTGCTCACACCGCTTTTTATTTCTAATTTACAATTTCCATATCCAACAAATAAAGTTTCAAGAGAACTAATGACTTTTTTCTATTACATTAATTTAACCGCCTTATATACTTTTCCAAAATCAATATTTTCCGTTTCAAAACAGAAGAAGAAAAATTTTCCTATCCACTAAACGCTAGAGAAGTCATGCAAAGAAGCTGCATTTTAACCTAGGGCAAACACACCTTGCAATAGAGAAAAAGAAACCGCCGTAGACACTATCCGTTACCCTACCACAAAAAACAAATTATACAAATTGTATGAAATTTATCAGGACAGATAGAGAAACACCAGTGGGACCGACTCATGAGTTCCGCAACTGTGACAATTAACACTCAAAACAGTACATGTTAGGGAATAGGTTTTATTTCAATTAGGGTTTTCTCAATTGAAAGTACTGAAGGAGATATGGATATAATATAGCATATTGTCAATTTCATATCAAGGTGCACGTGACTCGTTGTCGGTGATGTTACTGATTGGTGTACGATTGTGTGGGTGCACGGGTTTTTTTGCAAGGGCAAGCCATAGTGCAATGGAGATGGCTATAGAAAAAAAATTTTCTTTGTCTTTTTGTCACGTTAGTTATTTAGCCGCTGTTTATTTCAGTGTGTGAAACTTTTCGTAGATTCAGACAATTAAATGTAGCCATGAGGGCATCGCAAGAAGTGAAAAATTATATTGAAAAATTATATGGACGTCATCTTACAGTATAGCGATATGTACTATAAAGTTTTAATTATATTAAAAGATTGATGGTTGGATTGTATAGTTATGTCTTGATAGTAGTTGTGCAAATCAGGGTTGCAAGGTTTTGGAGTTAAGGATTGGGTGATAAGATCCACAGTGCACGTACACACATAGGAGAAAGAGAGACAGAATGGCTAAATCGTCAGCTTTATCTAAAGAATATTTATCTGATTCAGATATTGATCAGGATATCGAAGAGATTCCTACATTTAAGGTTCCTAAAAATTATAAAAAAATTTCTAATTTGAAGAAATTTCCAAAACTATCAAAAAATGAACAACTTTGGTTAATTAAGTTACCAAAAGATTTGGATCCATCCAGTTTGGAAACATTACCTTTAGAGAATGGTCTAATATCGGTTAAGAAAAACAGTTCAAAGTATTTAATATCCGAAGATTTGACACAAAACTTAACTTCGAATTTAGTTCTTTTAAGTTCAAATTCCGATAAGGAATCTTTATCTGCAACTGATATTAATTCTAAGAAGAAAAATTCTGTGGTTTTTGATAAGATTTTAACTGTAAGTAAGATTGCCAATGTACCAGGGATTAATTATGAAAAAGTAAGAACTCCACGTGAAAATGTCACTAAAGTTGAAAATTTACAATTAAAACATTTTGCTACTGGTTATGATGCAAAGGATTTTGGTTTAGAGGATGATAAACAAACTCTATCGAAAAAAGTTGCAAAAGAACATAAAGAAAATAAAGAAAATAAAAGCAAAAAGAGATCTCACAAAGAGGATGGTGATTCTTCAAGCAAAAAGAAAAAGAAAGACAAATCAAAACATAAAGCTTAAACAAATTTCTTCTAAATTGTTGTACGGTATGTCACTATCATAAGTACATGGAAAAAGAAAGGGTACATAATAAAATGCATTTCTTATCAAATATATAAGTAAAAAACAAATCTAAATTCGATAAAAATATAAAAAACACAACATTTTGTATAAATAAATTGTGAAGACAATATAATTAGAGTATTTTTCAGTTGAATCTATGTGTATTTTTAAACTATATAATATTGTGAATATAAATATGAGAAGGGTTATCAAATAAATTTTATTGACATAAGCGATTTAATTTCTTTCTCTTTCTGTACTAGGCCTGCAAGAACAGTATCGAGCTCATCTATTAATTGGGAATATTTTTCTTTATCTTTTTTACAGTTACAAAAAACATAAATTTCTTGTATCGTAAGATCTAATGCTCTAATGAATTTAAACTTATAAAAGGAAATGTTTTGGGATTTGTTGTTAGAGGGTTGAACGTTTTTCATCGTATTTACAGACCCATCCTTGACCTCTAAACATAATTTATTCTCGACACTTAATTTGACAATGTTTGTTATCCAATCTTTTGTCTTTGGTATATATAAATCGGGCGAAGTGCTATTAATATTTTTATGAGAATATTTTGATAATATTCTTAAAACGTTTATGAATAACTCTTGATTGGTTGTTAAAGGTTCTGTACAGTAAGCACGAATTGTACTATCATCTACTAATGAATGCTCTTGTTTGTATAAGGACTGACATATTATTGTAATATCTAATGGTTTAATGATCTGACTTTTTTCCATTGTCAAGGTTTCTAATAGCTTCCTAATACCATCATTCTTCCCTGAAACAGACATACATCTCCACAGGATTCTTTTCATTGGAATGTTCAATCGATTATAATATGTCAACCACGCATCACAATTAACATCGTATATCTGTTGAAGATGCGTTTTGTAATACAGAAGTAAAGATAAATTCACTTTATCCAATATATCATCGAAGAAATTAATATTATCCCATACTTTAAGATGATCTTGAAAATCTTTATCTAGACAAATTCTAACCATCTCCCTCGTTCTGTTGACAGAGGACCCATTATTATATTTCAACAACATCAATTGATCGTAAAGCTTTACAGACTTATCTTCAACGCCCTCAGAGACCAAACCAGAACTCGCACCAGAAATCGATTTTTCCACGATATTCTTCAATCTAGAGAATAACACCTGGTAATGCTGTTCCACGTTCCGTTTCTGCATGTCCACCTCCGGCAAAGACTTATTCAACGCATTCGAAATAGTCTCGATGTGTTTAATCTGCTCTTTCCTCGCAATATCCCCACCACCATTGTACCCCAGCTTTATCGAATCCCCACTGTTCGCATTCTGAATCAAGTACCGAATAGTCTTCCTCAACTCCTCATTATCATCCTTCATCCACCCACCTTTCAGCACACCACTATTCAACTGAGAAAAAAACCTCCTAAGAGAACTGTACCTAACACTTTCCATCCTGTCGCTGACCTATCTACAGATTCCCTCAACAAATACGTCACTGCAAATATTTCACAACCTACAACCACTAAACCAAACCGCATCAGTAAAACCTTCAATAACTACCCATCTTAACCCACACACTACTTATCACAACCCAACATCACCACAACCACAATCACAACTCATCTCATCCCATTCAGATGGTAGACAGTTGCTTACTGTCCTAACTTTTTTCAACTGACCTTACAGCACACCACATTACCCGAATACAGCAGTCCTAAGACACCAACACTATCGCAACTTCCTCAATCTGCATGCATGCATGCGTGGACCCTTACCATGACCACCAACAGAACACAACGTCTAAAGCAAACACACCTGCACACCTCACTTGTACCTTGCCATGTCTTCAACTCACAATACAGCGACACTTGTGGTCCTCATCTCGACTCTTGTGTTCCTCTGAGCCGCAGACGTTCAGTCCTTTCACAACTTGCATGTTGTTTCTTGGATACTGGATATTGTGATGGTACCTTACTCGCAATTGTGTTTCGTTATGCAATGCAAAAGTGTCTGGAACGCTAACTTGATGTTGACTTATATGTCAAATGTTTACTTGGTTTTTGCAGTGGTGGTTTTCTGGTGTTTTAGTTGATGTGTACTGTGTTGTTAATTTGTTGTGATACGTTTTATATGGGAATTGGTGGTTGTTGTGTATATGTGTAGTTATTAGGGTAGTGTTTAAGATATATATATATATATATGTATGTATGTGTATGTGTATGTATGTGTATGTGTATGTGTATGTGTGTATGGATTTAGTTTGAGAACAGTGCAAAGAGGTTGAGTTATCGACGTCTTGTTCTAGTGTGTGTTTTAGTTGCGTTTCGAAATAGAGTGAGTACGTTGTAATGGAGTGCAGTGATAATGGTAATGGTGAGGAGACACCATTTGGAGGGGCTATTTCGTTAGATGATGGGGATTTGGCTGAGTTGGTTAGGAAGTCGTGGTCGGAGCCGCAAGAGACGATAAACGATGTGTCGTATGCGATGGATTCGCCGATATATTCTGCTGTGGACGGTAGTTTAGGGACAGGTGAGTCAGAGGAGACTATGCAGGGTCCAAGTCGTTTCGATATCACTAGTAATGTTAGAGATCGTGTTTTGGAAGGAGAGTACCGTGGGAATGGGGAGAGTAAGGGAGGAGACGATGATAAGCTGAATGCAGGTCCTGTTGAGCATGAGTACCAATTGTTTAAACGCCATTATAATTTAACAGATACAACGCCAGATACATTGACGAACATTTTGAATAACTTTCAATTGGAGCATAATGGTAGTTCTGCTAACACGTTTTTGAACAGGAATGTGGAACCGTTGAATCCGCCAATTGATATTAGCAGAGGTCTGGAAATGGATATGCCAAGCAATAACCATATGAATCAAAGGAAGAGTTCGATAGTGGAGGTGCAATGGGTAAGACAGTTATTGAACCCTCGAAGTTCATTTTCGGGAGTCTCACAGAATTCTGGTGAATTGAATTCTGTGGATAAGAATAAGTTATGGGTGACAATTATTGATCAGAATACAACATTAGATATTATTAAGTCAATAGTGGTTTTACATCAGTCGTTAAGACAAGTCAATTCTAGATTCGAGTTCGTCGTACTAAATTTAAGGTCGAGTACCAATGACAGCAACACAGATAAGGAACTGATCGATCTCAATTTCTTGAGGGTATGCAACATTCGAATTACAAATGTTCATGAAGGCATAGTAGAATTACTAGCCTATGACGGATCCCACATAAATCCGAACATTTCAAAGTTAGCATTGTTTTTGGAGTTCATAAACGGTGATTATGACTTAATCTGCTATTTGTCACCGACTTTAATGGTCACACAAAATATAGATGAATTGCTATGTGATCAAGAAATATGTGACAAAATAGATAACGAAACTTGTGTTATAATCACAAACAACAATGCTGATTTGCCTGTTGGAAATACAAGTGATGAAACAACCAATACAACTGACAATGAAGATATTGATAATAATGAATTAGATATAATACTCTTTAAACCAAGTAGTGAAGTTGGAATGTGTTTGAAAGAATACTTCACCTTCTATGGCAATGAGGAAATAAGAAGACAAAAACTCGTGGAACTGTCAAATAACCAAATACTGAGACAATTGTTTGCAGAGTCATGGGACTGTTTATCTGCTACCGGCTATTTACAACATTTGACCAGTTACTTAAAGGTTGATGACATAAAGTGTAAAATACTGGATTATAGGAAATTAAAACCATGGAACGTCGATGATAATACAAGAAACGATATTTTGCATAACCCATTATATGGTCACTGGTACCATACATGGTACAATTCTATGAAAAGATAATACAAATCGTCACATAATAAAGAGTTCTGGCATATACCTCAATTACATTATAACATATAAAACGGCTATATATATATGTATATATATATTAAGAATTTTATATATCAAGTTGGAAATAAGTATCATTTCTCAATCTGACTGCAATATATTACTTGGAAACAATTGAAAGTCAACTGAATACTGTAGTTCATCGAGTACAACAGCCATTAATACACTTTAGAACTATTCATTGTATAGGTACAACACTTATTATAATCCGACTACCGAATTTACCCGGATTTACCGTTTTAATAGTGTATTCGCTTTCCAATTCATACAAAGTCAATATAATTTAATATAATATATAATATATGTGAACTTGATTAATCATTAATATGGCAAAAGTTAATAAATGATTATTATAAGGATTAAAACAGTTATTGAAGCACGGTTTATACGTTCAGACTTGTAAGGATTTTGTTCCAGAGCTTCGCTGATTTAGAACAGTTGAAGAACTTGTGATAATATACATATTTATTTTATTATAATATGTCCGCTGATCATTCGAGAGACCCATGTCCAATTGTCATTCTAAATGATTTTGGTGGTGCCTTTGCTATGGGTGCCATTGGTGGTGTTGTATGGCATGGTATAAAAGGTTTTAGAAATTCTCCACTGGGTGAGCGTGGTATTGGTGCTATAAATTCAGTTAAAGCTCGTGCTCCAGTTGTCGGAGGTAATTTTGGTGTGTGGGGTGGTCTATTCTCTACTTTTGACTGTGGTGTCAAAGCTGTTAGAAAGAGAGAAGATCCATGGAATGCAATAATTGCAGGTTTTTTCACAGGTGGTGCTTTGGCTATTAGAGGTGGTTGGAAACACACTAGAAACAGTGCTATTACTTGTGCTTGTCTATTGGGTGTTATTGAAGGTGTTGGTTTAATGTTTCAAAGATATGCTGCATGGCAAGCTAAACCCATGGCTCCTCCATTACCTGAAGCTCCTGGTTCAGCCCAACCTCAACCACTGCAAGCATAAGTCAATGAGAATGAGTTGGCCTAAATGTCACCTCGATGTTATAATGAATATGCAGTTCAAGTTCTAGCATTTCTTTTATAATTTTAAATTTGCATTAAGTTTATGGTGTATTTTTGACTCTTTCCACTTTATGTTATAGAAAATTAATCAGGGTTTTATGACTGCCTGTATTCAAAATTATTTTCATATTAATGAACTTTAATATATCATGTATATAAAAAATAGATTATATTTATAGTTTAATATAACTCAATATTAAAACAAGTTGATTAAATTTTATCTATTTAAGTATAATACTATCAGTAATCTATGTATCATAAAAAGTTCCTTAAAAATGAATCCTTATTTACTATACTTTAATATATAATGATGTTGTTTGTGGTGATAATATATTGAGTCTATTTAATATTAATTACTTTACTCTTTGAGAAATTTTTTTCCAGGTCCATATCTCCAAAAAGTTGGTAAACAACTGTTATGTTGAATATCAATGTTGAGCTCACTGTTATAATCACATTGACATCTTTGCGTTATTCTCAAATGATAAGAAGTAGGACAGGTTTTGAATGGTAAATGTTCATAACCTATCTCATCAAAATGAATTATCTCTTCTTTATTCAAAAATAATGAGGCAGCTATTGTATGTACAGGAGCATCTCCCCATCTTTCATGATAAAATCCTTTTTTTGAATCTAATAGTTCAAAATATTTTAGGTACTGTTCACTCCTGAAAAAGTTCAGGTCTCCAATTTCAAAATTGGTCCAGAAATGACAAAGATTGTAAGCAGTAGAACTAACTATACCTAAGCCGTTAGGTCTACCTAGATCTTTTTCTGTTATGAATTTATAAAGATTTTTCTCGTTATCTATTGAGAATTCTTCTCCATAAACTTCAATAAATTCTTCCACTGCTTCCCATAATGAAGGTATTGTTTCCTCATATTCAAAAGTTGAAATAACAAAACCATATTTGTAGTGTTTATCATGCATTATTTTAAATGGATCATATGGGAAATCACAAAAGTAATTAACATTTGGCTCTACCCTAAAATAATAATCATATTTTTGCAGTAGTTCATGCCTAAAGAAAAAACCCGAGTTAAATCTACACATATTTCTGTATGACAATGACCCCCCATATACCATGCCTTGCTCTTCCATTATCTTTAATGTCATGTTTAATGCGCTTCTATCATACTCTTCGGGGCAATCCCAATGCTCACTTGGAATCAATCCATGATATACATTACCGCTTGCCATAGCTGTTGTTGATTCAATAAATTGCTTGTCGAATGGCTCGTCATTTAAGAAAACCCAATCATAATGATAAACCCTGTTAAATCTATCTTCTAAAGATCGCATAGAGTGAAGAACACCTGGTAGTTCCCAGTTTCTTGTTAGCATTAAAATAGTAGCATTTTGTTTAATAATTTGTCCATGATCATCTAATTTGACCTCATCGCTTATGTCGTCTCTCAACAATACATCTTCATCATAAGTGTTGGTCGAGAACTTCAATCTATTGTAGCGACCTCTGTGTGTTATGTCAGAGTACCGATTCTTTAGGTCGTTCGATTTTTCAAAAAAATACTCATTATTATATACTAATGATTTATAATGTTGTATGAGAATAATTTCTAAAAATATGCTATAATTGTATATTGGATAAACTGTATTCAATATACATATACTTAATGCTGATATTATAACAATATGTGATATTGTTATGTGCTTCATAATGAGTAATGCTAAATTAATAAAATAATATACAATGAAGAAAGATAAATGAAAGAAAACAGATGTTTTCTAAGAATAATACTTCAGCATAAACTATTCATCTATTATTGACACCGCTTATGGCTTGAAGGTCAGGGTATAATTCAACGGTGGGTTGTAATGATATATATTAAACTTTACGATAAAATAAGATAGTTATGGGTTGTTACATTTCTTTTATCTCTATATATTCTGAACTTTAATATATCATGTATACATCTTTGGAAGGATATATATAATTTTATCGAAGTTTCCATCTTGGCAATAAAATCAATGCAAAACACGTTCTCAAGCATTGATTAGTAGACCTTATTTCATACAGAGTAATCATAGAAAGACATTTCATCAACTTTACTTTACTTTATTGTGAGAAACATTACCTCACAGTATGCACCAAGTTGTCGAACCCAATCGTCATTGCGACACTTCTAAAGAACTAGCTACTAATAACTTATATGATAAAAACTGGGCAGAACTACGAAATCGCATTATACTTAATAAACAGGAATCAATGAGGACTTTAATTATATATATCTCCTATACATGCACAATAATATTATGCACAAAATAATATTTAACTTAACTTTTAGTAGTAAAATCCCAAAATAGATGCAAGAAAGATAGAAAACGAAAGAAACAGAAAAGCTACACATAGAAACGTACACACAGATATACGAACGCAAATTTATTATATTATTATATAATTTTAATATGAATCGACGTTTGTCTAAAACTTGAATCAAGCCATTTACGCATACCTAGTAATTAGCAAGGTAAGCACTAAGTACACTCTTTACGCTTAATCACAACCAACTGATAGGTCATTTGATTACAAAGTAGAAATAACTCGATATGAGAAATTCTAAGCTGTTGTAAGCAATTAAATTGTAGTACAATACCAAATAACGGTACAATAGTCATATAAAGATAAAAGCATTAAAAATTATTTTTGGCATGATACAGACAATTTTTTAGCGAAAGCTTAAAGTTCCTATAAAACAATCAAGTACTAATATAGAGGAGGATTGTGTTGTTCATGTTTTTATGACATTTGCTTAGGAAATCATACAACGATATTTTTTGCAATAGAAATTGTTAATAATATGCTGTACAATGTTCTTGGTAAAGCAAGGTGAATACTTGCCTAATCAGGAATGCGTGTGCATAATTGGTATATTGTCACATCAGTGCATCTACCACAGTTATCGTGCTTTTGAAAAAAGAGCATTTGGAGGCTTGTATTGAGGTGATTTTTCTTGCTTCCCATAAATTTCGGAACTTGAGTAGTGAATTTCATATTTGCCAACGATATTGATTCTTGATTGTACGGCATAATGATTTTTTTCATTTTTGGTTACGTGTATAATTTCAATCTTTGAACTATGATAATATGTTATTACAGTTGTTTATTAGTCCAAGAATGTTGTTTGATTATTTTTGAATAAATTACAATTGTTGGTTGAAAATTGTGGTAGACGTTTTCATTTTTCTAAATTTACACTTTATGTTTAGATTAAATATCATCAGGAAACGTTCGAGTCACTGTCTTTAAGTAGTCAGTTTTTTCCCAGTCAAATATTGTAGGAATATGTTTTTCACTAGAGTTTTCATCAGAGAAGTGGTCTTTGCTATTGGGTTTTTCTAAGCTTGAATCTGGAGTTTCAAATTCGGTTGAAGGTGACTTTAAATTTCCCATTGCTCTGTTTTGAGGTTCTACGGTAGTTTCATCATCCATAGGAAATATTCTTTCAGTCTTTTCGATATAGTTAGTTTTTTCCCAATCGAATAGCTTCGCTTTCGTTTTAACTTTTGGTTCTTCATTATACTGATATTGAAGATCTTTTTTCGAAAGTGGTTTCACTAGTTGATCGAATGGCAGATTTTTACCGTATATTAAATTATCAGATGCCATTTCAATTGAATGAGTGGTCAATGACGTACCATCTAGACTTGAGTTTTTCTCGTTTATTTCGTCATGATTTCCATTATTACAGATAATTAACGAGTTATTATATAACAATACACTAGAATCATGTTCACTATATGATGCATTGGTATTTTTACTAGATTCATTAGATTGGCCATTCAATGCCTCAAGGTTCGGACTCTTCTGAATAATGTTTTCTACAAAATTGGATGTTGCATTACTCTCAACATGTTGAGGAAGTGCTTCGATATTGTCCGAATTTCTGTTCTTCACAATATTATTCATTACCATAGTTAACTCTTGTTCGGAAATTTCTTTCATAGAAAAATCAAGACTTATTTTTTTCACATAATTTGGTAATAAATAATCAACTTGCAATTCCATGTATTTTTTTCGCCATAAGTTCCTGTACATGTTATCATCTTTATTATAAAAATCTTCTTTCCATGGCTTATTAGCACCAATAAAATGAACACAATGTATTTTAGCATCAAAGAACTTTAATGCTGGTAAATATTGATACCCATTATTTGGGATTGTCATATTATAAGTGAACGGTAACCTCAATAAGCTATATTCAGATGTCTTAGAATCAGAACTCGTATGAAAATGTGGATTGAAGAATTGATTTAGAATACCTTGATCTGAAGAGTCTATTGAAACATTATTAAGTGCAAAATTAACTAATGAATGGTATATATCCAAATCTGGCACAATTACCATTACTCCAGAATTAAACATATCCGGCCATCCTATATCAGAGGCTGCTGCAATTTGATCCTTAGTTTGATGCCTAGTCTTATATAAAATGTCTTTGAAAAAACAATTTCTTAA
Source organism: Tetrapisispora fleetii (assembly GCA_003707605.2). NCBI lineage: Eukaryota > Fungi > Ascomycota > Saccharomycetes > Saccharomycetales > Saccharomycetaceae > Tetrapisispora > Tetrapisispora fleetii. Next base: position 109,428 of record PPKB02000018.1, on the reverse strand, counting down.
GGGAAATGTGTCACAATCTAAATATATAATTTTTTTAAATTCTGTGAGACTCCATAACTTTAACTTCACCACTGCAAATGATAACTCTGGTCTATCAAGTAAGTCACTGTTAACTTTATTTAGTTCCTCAATTTCTTGTTGTTCAGATAAAGGTTGAATTTGGATGATTTTACCGAATAAATCGTTTAATATGTCTTTGGTTTCCTCGGATACCTCATCTTTCCATAATGATCCAGTAACAATTAAAACCACTTTATACTTTTCTCTTTCTTCAGTGTTCGATAAAATACCATCTATTTGTTTCCATAAAGTAAACACCCCCGGTAAATAATCTATGGAATATAATAATGTGCAAATACCTATCCTATCACTCATTTTAATACTAGTTTCCCCTTAAAGTCTCTTTTCTGGTTCAATTCTTTTTTTTGGTCAAACAACTATCTGTTACTACTATTATAGGTACTAATAATTCTTGTTGTTCTTATAAATATATTAAAACAACACACCCTCTATAATAATTTCTTCTTAGGAACGCAAACAATTATAACCATTCAACATTTTTTTATATAAATGTAATTAATTAAAAATAAAAAGGAAACAGATGATTCACAGTATCCTAATTAGGGTAGCTTTATTGAACAATAGCTCTTTTGTATATCACATAGTTCTTTCACTCCATATCTATTACATCAGGACTTTCTAAATAGCCATTTTGATGCTAGTCATGTCATGCAATGTAATTATTTTATAAATTAAACTGGACGAGAGACTCACCCGAAGGAATTTAAAAACTTTAATTGCCAGAATGGTATATAAACAACAAAGAATATATATATATATATAAAAACAAAGTAAGATGAGAATGTCAATGCTAATATCTGGTTATAAACATATTTTAGCAGAGTCTGTCACAATTAATATATTATTTTAAATAAATAAGATCATTTTAGTAATCAACTGACTAGTCCTATGAGTTAATGCATAATAAAAAATAAAACTAAGAGAGGGACATTTATATAAGTATTTTCAGTAATAAAAAAAGAATAAGACCGTTTATACTTGAAATAGGATACTCTATAATGGTAATGGTCTTTTTTTATTTTGTTTTGACTTATATTCTTGAAAGAACACAAACACTTTCTACGTGGTGAGTTTGTGGGAAGAAATCGAATCCTCTTATACTCTCTATTTTGTATTCTTTACCATTTTTAGTTTGTTTTAAGAAATATTCAACGTCTCTAGCTTGGGAGTGGACGTTACAAGAAATATAAACAATCTTAGCTGGGTTATATTCGGCTAGTTGCGTTAAAAACAATTCATCACAGCCTTTTCTTGGAGGGTCCAGTATGACAGATGTTCTGTCATTTGGAACATCAATGGATTCAAATAGTTTCTCAGCTTTTCCAACAATAAAGTTACAGTTCTCAACTCCGTTATTTTTTGCGTTTTTGATAGCAAATGATACACTATCAGCAGATATTTCAACTCCAATAACTTTATCAACACCTTTTGAACTGCAAATACTAAATAGTCCTGATCCACAGTAACAATCAATTAGATATCTCGGAGATGATTTTCCTTCAACATCAGGTAAAATTAAATTTTCACGTACGTATTTGGTAACCAAAGGTAGAATTGAATTATTGTTTTGGAAAAATTCACCAGCACTAAATTGAAACGTATAACCATCAACATATTCTGTAACTATTTGTCTTGAATTGGTTACACATGTTTTTATTAATGACTTTTCATTTTCTGCATCTTTAACTTCAATGTGTGAAATTTTATCATTATCTAGTAAATCTCTGGAACCTTCCTCTTCCTCAACAATTTCAGAAATAGTATTAGCTGGATCTAAAACCCTTGTATGTTCTCTCAATAAAATAGTGGCACCTTTTTTATATTTAGTGAACTCTTTATCGAATCTCTCTCTTTCGTTTGACATACCTTTATTAATAATATTGGTACCTATTATGCACTCTTCAATATCTAAAATTGAAGCATTACCAGCTTTAGATAAAGTTTCTTGTCTCCATTGAGGTCTTCCCTTTTGACCAAAACCTAATGGTGGTTTCTCTTCCAACTGCTTTACTTTTCTTGGAATATCAAAATGTGGTGTTAACTTTGTTCTATACCCATATTGTAATGGAGAAGACATTGTGCTACCAACATTTGGAATAATTCCTTCCTTACATAGAGTTGGGGCAAAATATTTATAAGCATTGATAACAGTGTTTCTTTTCATGGTTAATTGTTCATCATATGATAAAAATTGGTATTGACACCCAGAACATTTACCAAAATATTTACATTTAATAAGTTCATCCTTACGTATATCCGATTTCATATTAACCTTTAATAGATCACTCTCTACATAATGAGGGTGTGTTTTGAACACTTTTATATCGACTACGTCTCCAGGTAAACCAAATGGAACTATTACAACTTGCTTTTTCCCTTCCTCTACAGGATTATCAATAATAGCCAAACCATCACCATTAGCACCAATTGATAAAATTTTCACATCCGTAACAATACGATGGTATTTTGACGTTATAGAAGACTCATCTTTAACTTTATCATTCAAAATTGAAGTGATATCATTGACAACAGATTCACGAGTTAAATTCTCCTTCTCCAAAAGATCATCTATCTCAAATTGTAAAACACCTAGAGGAGAAGTTGCATCGACTTTCTTAGCCTTGTATTTCTTCAATTTCATTTTCTTTCCCCTCTTCTGCGTACCAACTTGTCCATTCGAACTAGTAGATAGCTCACGCTTACCAAACTCATTGGCCTTATTCTCCACAGAGATCGATTCTGACATTTTATCTAAAGCTGACATCCTGATTATAACTGGCTTTCTAAAATAATAGCTGGGCTTTAATAACACAGAAGACAACAAAATTCGTCTCAAAGAAAACCTTGAATACATACAATATCAAACGATATTACTATCCTAAAATTCACAAGGAACCTCACAATCAAACAAGACTCATCACTACTTTCATCGACAAAACTTCTTCTTCAAAATATACCACATATAAAACAAAATCTGTTCCACAACCAACCCATCTGTCCAATGTTATTAACTGATCCATTTTTCATCTCATCGATAATTTTTCACTTTTCAATAATATCGATGAGGTGAAAAATTTCCATCTATGATTATCCCCATCGCAGAACACATCTCATCGTGGGTTTTTCATTGCTACGAATAAGATTGTGGGTTGAAAATTGATTATTACCACTGATCTCAGTAATTGGTATACACGATTAATTCAATCGTTGGTAGTAAGTCAATTGACTGAACATATTGAAACTATGCAACTTACTCGATGCTATCCTTTGATAATTGCTGTCAATGAGACATACAATAGTAATATCAAGAGTGCATTAAGTATGCATTACCCGGTGTTATGTATGTAAGGAACGTTAAATTTAAATATAGTGCTTAAAATTATATAAATTCCCTTTGATTACATTATTAATAGTTGTTTACATAGCTTGAAGCTGTGAAACAAAAATTAAGGTTAAAACATTGGAGTTTGGTACTGCAAACTTATATTTAGCGTCAACGATACGGAGAAGATCGGGAAAGTTCGGGTTTTGTTTGAATTGTACTGATTCGGATTGAAGGTCTTTAGAACAATTATTCTTTATTGGGCATGCTACTTACGCTTAAAAACAATTTAGGTTTACAATAAACATATCAAAACTTTCTAAAACCACGTATGTTGATGAATGACATCAAAGAGGATATAAATAATCGAAATTCATTAATAATTGATCTGATCGATTTTTGTATTACTTTCTTTTCGACAATTTACGATATTGATGAATCAATAAAGCAGGAAATAAAAAAAAATTTGAATGAAGAGTCTAATGATGAACTTAAAAATTTTTTATTCGAGTCTGATATGACATCGATAGAAATAAAACAATTGATTGCATTATACGATAGTCATAGCAACTTGCTAACTTTTACTTCATTACTGGGACAATTTAATTTGGATAATGAGGACAGTTATAAAATATTAATATTAAAGAATGAAAATATAATTGACTACTCATTACCTCTAAGTTCACAATTATCACTTATAACTATACCACAAAAACTTAATATTAATAATTTATCATTATTAACTGAAAATAGCATTTCATCTTTATTTAATCTGATAATAAAGAAAAACCCAAACTTGTACTCGGAGGATTATGTTAATAATATTAGTAAATCCATACATAATCTATCGATAAGGTTCCATAATTTGAAAAATTCGATAGTTACTCCAGATTTTAGAGCCTCTACAAATGAAACTATAAAAAATATTATAAAAGAAGGCGCAACAGAATTCAATTTTGAAGAATTTCTCCCCAATAATTTTATAAATGATTCAAATTTCCTAAATTCTTTACAGAGCATAGTAAATACTTGGATTAGAAACATATCTGCATTGATTCTATTATCAGAGACTGACAGCGATAGATCAATTGAGGAAGAAATTAATTTTTGGAATGATTTAAGCAATGCCTTGACTTCCACTTTAAAATCATTGGAATATAAGGAAGTTAAAATCACATTTGCTATATTGTTAAAGATGAACAGATTAAGATCTTTAAATGCAGTTATTTCTGATACGCGGCTACCAGAATTTATAGAGGATGTAAACAATTACAAAAATTTTCTTTTAAAACTACCTATATTGGAGATCACAGAATGTGTTGATTTATCTACTTTCGAAGAATTAACTATTGATCTATGTGCAAAATTAAATAAATTTCCAGCATCTCAAAATTTCATACAGAAGTTTACGTTACTATTCAACAAAATAGACTTATATCTATATGATAAACTTCTTTCTGCATCTAAAGATTTATTATCACAAACTCATAGCGATTTTTTATCAAATGCTGATATATTAATGAATATTATTAAAGTATGGAGAATTTTATATAATCAACATCAGAGTCAAGCAAGGAAATTAATAAAGGATAATGTGTTGACAGATAATATTACATATTATAAAGACAGTAACATTAAAGTCTTTCAAGAATTTATTGAATATGTAATACGATTTAGGAACGACTATGAAAAATTTAAGAGATTAGTTATAAAATTAGAATATTACGATTTAACTCAGGGGGTGCTTGAATTATACAAAGTATTCGAGATTCAAACATTTGATTCATTGACTATTATAGAAAAATTTAATAAAGGGAAGAATGAATTTAATACAATATATTTGCAAATTCAAGAAAAAGTTTTTATCAAATTTCAAAATATCATGGAGAAAACGACAAATAAAGATGACTTGTATTCACTTTTGTACAAATTCAAAGCTATCATGACATACATCCCAACATTAAAGGGAAAGTATATTCAAGCATTGCACTTATATTTAACATATGTCGAAGAAGAGATTGAGCAATTGGATTCTGTTTCAAAACAAAGCTCATTTTTAAGCAAGTCTTTTATGGTAAAGAATATTTCTACTTTTAGTTCGAATATAATCATTAAGAATCAACTTTCCATGAATGTTAAGAGAATAGTATTTACCTTAAATACCTTAAATTGTAATGAGTTAGTAGACGGTAATCAACTCCTTAATATTATACACAGTTGTGAAATCCTTTTGAAAACAAATAATGTCGAGCTGGAATTAGAAGGCTGGGTTTTGAAAAACTCCCAATATTATAATGCTATTGATAATCAATCGATATTTTCTGTTATATTAAATGAAAAAAACATATTTGAATTGAATTTAAATTTTGACGTTCAAATATTAAATAAAATCCAGGATTTGAAGACCCTTATCTATATTGGTGTTGATATTCCTGATAATTTTATGATTGAAATAGACAACTTTGGAAATCTTACACCTATTGTTAACATGGTTTTGGAATATATGCAAATTTTTTTTAATCTATTAGAAGATATTAAGATGAAGCCATTATGTAATATTTTACTTTCAAAACAGATACAAATTGTATGGAATTTAATTCGTGATGGAATCACGACAACTTGGGGACAGCTTAATGAAGCAAATATGATTACTAATACTGACAAAAATTACATCAATAAGTTAGATAATGCTGTTTGTAAACTAGCTGAATCATATGATAATATAAAAAAAACTGATGAGGTTCTCACTCCTCTATTCAAGAAGTTCAATGATAGACATTTTGAGAAAATTGATATCAATCCTATTATTAACGAAATTCAAGTAAAGATACACGATATAACTATTGTTGATGATGAGGAAATAAATAAATGCATAAAATACCTCAATAAAGGTATAAAATATATTTTAATTGAAAAAATATCATCAAAGATTAAGAACTATCAGTTTTCAAAGAATAAAGTTACTATAGTTATACTTGATCAATCTCTGAATTTTGATATCAGCAATAGTAGGTTAACTAATATGATTTTCTCAGAGTTTCAGAATGAGCTGAAATCAATATTTGATATAAGGGGTATTCAATTGAGAGGCTTGATTGATACTAAAAAGGTATACTTTTTTGAGGATTTAAGTTTATTTCAAAATGTAATTAATGAGAAAACAAATAAACTTATAAATCATATTAAAGATATAAACAATTTTTTCACTGAATGGAGATCATATGAAGAAATTTGGATGTTTGGTGAAGATGAAATTGAAAAATATTCTTCCAACAATTTATATTTACTAAACAACTTATTTTTAACTATGAATCATAAGCGAAATCAATTATATGCCTTAAAAAAGAGAACTAATCAACTTATAATTAATGTAGATTATGAAAGTGCAATTTCCTACATTGATACCAAATTAAAAGGATTCGAAAAATATTTAATGAGAAGCTTTATTACATGTTACGTAAATGAATCAAAAATATTTGCTGAATCAATTGTTGAACTTAAGACCAAGTTAACTCTGGTAAATATTGATATCAGTTCAGTATATTCTGCTATAGATTTTATTATATTTATTGTTGACGCTTCCTCATCTATTGAATCATTTAATAGGAAATTGGATGACTATAAAAATTATCAAAAATCTATATCATTATCAGAGGAACCAGTACCTTCTGGTTTCATATTTATAGAGCAATTAGAATGTGATTTAGAGGATGTAGTACAATTATATTCCAAAAAATCTAAAATTCTTGAAACTAGTACTACACAACTGAATTCAATATTCATAACAGAAACGAATAAAATGAAGTTTGATATTGATACCCTAGTTAGCGATTGGGAAGTTGTAAAGGTGAAGTTTCCTCAACAAGATACGAATGATAACTTATCTATAATTTTAAATTATGAAGGAGAAATCCAGATTCTATCTGAGCGAATGGAGAAGATTCATACTGCATCAAAGCTTTTATTAATTCCAATCTATCTTGAGGATATTAAAATTAATACTTTAAGGAAAGAACTTGCTAATCACAAATCCAAGTTTTTGAAAATTAAGTTATTAAATTCGAATCTAGAAAATTTGTTGCAGCAGAAATGGATGAACATTTCAATTACGCTAATAATGGATGAAATTAAGTCTATAGTTGATGAATTATCTAATGTAATGGATGGAGAGAAAAATAATGTATCTTACTCGTTCATTTACTACTCATCTAATCAATTTGAGAAACTCATTTTATTTTTAAATCAGTTAAAAGATCCATCGATCAAAGAACGGCATTGGTCATTAATATTTTCTGAATTTTCAAGTGAGAAGAAATCTAAAATCCCAGTTGAAGATATGAATTTTACTTTAAAAGATGTTCTAAGAATCAATTTGTTAACATATTCTAATGAATTAGACTCTCTTATAGAAACTGCAAAACAAGAATTTGTCGTGGAAGAGTTTTTGGATATGCTTAAAGCATATTGGGATAATGTTCATCTAGAATTTTATGTTCATGCGAGTGGAATTCACATTGTTAGTGAATGGGATGATATATATACATCATGCAAAGACTACTTGGAAGAATTAACATCCATGAAACTCTGCTCTAGGTATAATGTCTTCAAACAACAATGCATTGATTGGGAGAATAGACTAGATCAAATGCTGCAACTTTTTGATATGTGGATGGAATTACAATTTTATTGGTTAGATTTATATGGCATTATTGGTGTCAATAAAGAGGTACGGGACCGCCTTCCGTTAGAATCAATAAAATATGATAATTTGACTTATGACTATAAAGACATTTTAACCAGAATTTTTGCATCATCTTTTATTTTAGATATCCTACAGTTTCCAAATTGTTTTGAGATATTTTCTAATATCCTGAATTCTTTAAAATTGATCAAACTGTCATTGAACGATTTTATCGACAAACAGAGAACCATTTTTCCAAGATTCAATTATTTGTCTAATGAAGATATCCTTAAGATTCTCGGATCTCATTCTGCTGGCCGTATAGTTTCCTCTTACGGTCAAAAACTTTATGGAACTGTTATGTCATTTATATTTCACGGGAAGACTATCAATGGTATCATTTCAATTGAAGGAGAAAATGTAGTTTTTACAGATCCCATATGCATGGATGGCAGAGAAAACACTTTATCATGGTTAAATGATATCGATAAAGTATTGAAAAAAACTGTACAGCAACAAATTATGTTAGCCAACAGTTATATGGAAGGGAAGGAAAACTTATGCATTATTATAGACAAATGTATCTATCAAGGGTTATTAGTGGCATTACAAATTGTACTGACGAACAAAATTGACCAAAGTATTAATACTAACAACTTTGAAGCGCTAAAAATTTACCTACTTAAATCAATCGCAATAATTGTGGAATCTCTCAGATGTGAAGTTGATATATTAAAGAAAAAAAAGCGAAATAACTTATTAATCGAGCTTCTACACTATAGAAATTTTGTCGAAGAACTAGAACTAATGTCTGATGTGAAACGAAGAGTCGCTTGGATCAATCACTTGAAATTTTACAACAACTTTAAGGATTGTAATGACTTTAGTGAATTATATGTAAAAATCGGAGAGAAAAGGATTGACTATTCGTTGAATTATATTGGCGTCCCTGAAAATTTAATCCATACTAAATCTCTACTAGGTGCTTACACCTCTTTAACACAAGCGTTTGATCAATGTTATGGTAGTAACCTTTTTGGACCTGCAGCAACTGGCAAAACTGAAACTGCTAAATCGTTGGGAAATGCTTTAGGAAAAATGGTTATTGTGTTCAATTGTGATGATTCATTTGATATTGATGCTCTGACAAGAATTATGCGCGGTATTTGTCAGTTGGGAGCCTGGTGTTGCTTTGATGAATTCAATAGACTCCCAAAGACAATTTTGAGTGCTGCATCGACCTATTTAGAACAAATACAAAAGTCGTTAGAGAAAAGATCAAATTATGTGACGTTAAAGTCCATCCCATCTCAATTGGATAATACATCGAGATTCATAGTTACTTTAAATCCTGCATATGATGGGCGTTCCGAATTACCAACAAATTTAAAAAAATTATTTCGTTCTTTTTCGATGATCGAAGCTGACATCCGCTCAATATCTTCTGTATATTTAGAAATAATGGGTTATTCTGACTACTCTGGGCTCTCAAATAATTTATGCAATTTGATGCAGGAGCTTGAAGATAAATGTACTAAACAATCGCACTATGATTTTGGTTTAAGGTGTATCAAAACTATTTTAAAAATCTCTACTATTTCACAAAGTCAGAATGATTCAGAGTCTTTAATAGTATTGCTCAAAAGTATCCGCCAAGTTATTTCACCAAAATTAAATAAGACAGATAATGTATTATTTTTTGCTTTGATAAAAAAGCATTTCGATTATGAATTCCCTGATCAGGATAGTAATATTTTTGTTTCAACATTTTCTGATAGGGTATCATTTCAGTATAATGATAATTTTGTCCAAAAGTGTCAATATCTCTATGAATTACAAAAAACTAATCAGTCAATAATTATAATGGGTAAATCAGGATCCGGTAAGTCTACTATAATTAAGGAAACGTCGAGTATTGTAGAAGCTATATCAGGCGTTAATACTAAATTATATAGAATTGATACTAAAACTTTAACTAAAGAAAATCTGTATGGATATATTAACAAGGCTACCTTAGAATGGAAAGATGGGATATTTACCGCTATCATCAGAAATATTATTAAAGAATCACATGCTAGATCTAAAAGTATTCTTTCATGGATTATTTTCGATAGTGATATTGATCCAGAATACACAGAGGTTCTTAATAGTGTCTTAGATGACAATAAATTGTTGACATTACCAACAGGGGAAAGGTTAAATATACCAAGTAATATTAGAATTATTTTTGAAACACCAAATTTGGCTCATGCAACAATGGCTACAGTTTCTAGATCTGCATTGATATGGATATCAGATCCTCTTTATTCATATTTTGAACTATTTAGAAAAACTTTCGAGAATACTTTATCTGCTTTGCCAAATCAATTACCTAATGATATATTCTGGAGAACAAAAGTCTTTGATCCGATACAAAAATTGGTTACTAAATCATTTTTGGACAATATTATAATTAAGGCAACAGAATTAACGCATATATTACTTTTTGATGTAATTAGATCTTGTCGAAATTTCTCAGAAGCTTTGGTGATCAGGTTATCCAAAATCCAAAATAATATTGTAAAAGTTGATGATAATTTGTTAAATAAACATTTGGTGCATATATTTAAAGATGTTGTTGTTTCAACTTTTGTTGCGGATTGTTCAAAGAATGATCAATTGATGTTTTTGAACTTCTTAAATAATCATAATATGATAAGTGATGAATTTTCGGAGGAGGGTGATATATTTGATATGTTCTTTGATGAAATGAGTCAAAAATTGAAAAACTTTTCTTCTCTTCTTAGTGATCAAAATTTCGAACTGAGAAATGTTACTTCCTCTGATGTAGTAGTGGAAACGATAGACACCTTAAGACAAAAATATATTATATGGAATATGCTTGAAACTAACCAAATGCCAATTTTATGTGGTCCTCCAGGATCGGGAAAGACCATGGTTTTGACAAATGCTATATCACACTCAACAAATTATGTTTTACAATCCATGAGTTTTTCAAAGGAAACTACTGTTGATAATATTATAAATATGTTAATCAATAATTGTGAGAAAAAGTCAACTAGCAACGGAATAACACTATCCCATAAGCTTCATAATAAAATTTTGATATTATTCTTTGATGAAATTAATTTGATTTCTACAGATAAATACGATTCTCAAGCTGTAATCTTATTTTTAAGGCAAATGATGGAAATGGAAGGATTTTGGGATTATAGAACAAACCAATGGGTAAAATTAGAAAATATCAAGTTTGTTGGTGCTTGTAATCCTTCGGAGGATTTAGGTAGAACTATATTAGACTCTCGTTTTCTCCGCCATGCAAATATTATTAATATTCCACACCCCGATAATCGATCTTTGGCTTATATTTATAAGATCTTTTATAGTTCAATTTTGATGTTAATACCCCAGGCTAAAGGATATATTTCAGAGTTCACTGAAGCAACAATTGAGATTTATGAATTATTCATAAAACAATTTTCTAGCAATATTCACAAACATTATATAGTATCACCAAGAGAGCTTACAAGAATTATGAAAGGTATTTATTACCTAATTATAAATGGTAATTTTTCAACATTACAAGATGTAATAAAATTGTGGATATATGAATATCAAAGAGTATTTTCGGATCGGTTAGTAACTGAACAGGAAAAATCTTCATTTAAACACTTGCTACATGAAGTTTCTCAAAAATATTTTGCAACTAAAAACATTGATAATACAGATGTTGAAGAAATATTTTTATCAAACTGGCTGTCACTGGAATATAAAGAAGTTGATGTTAAGGAACTTTCAACTTTTATTGAACAGCGATTTTCTACTTTTTGTGAAGAAACTTTGGAATATAACTTTGTTCTTCATCAAGAATTTTTTAAACAAATACTTGCTGTTGATAGGGTTATCAATCAATTTCAAGGACATATGATGTTAATTGGCCCTGACAAAACAGGTAAAACCACAATTGTGAAATTTGTATGTTGGATGAATGGAATACAAATTTTACAATTAAATATTCATAAAAGCTATACATTAAATGATTTTGATAATTTTTTAAAGGACACCTTACAAAAATGTGCATTGGAAGAAAGAGCAACGTGTATATTAATTGACGAATCTAATTTTACTAATCCTGTATATTTTGAACGTCTTAATTCGTTGTTGGCAAAATCAGATGTGTCTGATTTATTTCAAGGGGAGGATTATGATCAATTAATATCTGACATATCAGTAAAAGTACGAAAGTTAGGATTACCAATTGATACAGAAAAAGAATTATATTCCTGGTTTATTGAACAAACATCTAAGTATTTACATATTTTTTTTGAAATTTCTAAAAATATTACAGAAGAATATAGCCTTTTAGCTTCGCCAGCTCTCCTCAATAGATGTGTCATTTACTGGACAAATAAATGGGAACATAAAATAAAAATAAATGTTGTTAGCCAGTTTCTAAAAGTGTTGCCAATAAATCTTGATATAAATTTTAATGAAATTGATAAAGGCCTAAATTTATTGAATCATGATATCAGAAATGGTTTGGATCTTTCGGTAAACTTATTCATGCAAGTTGATAAAAGATTTTCGGAGTCTACTAATATTATGGAATCCCCTTCGAAATTGCTCAATGTTCTTGAATTATTTGTCAAGCAATATAATGACAAGTTATTGGAGCTAAATGAAAATGAAAGATTTATAACCACAGGTCTAGATAAACTAAATGAAACTGTTTTAGAAATAAAGAAACTTAACTCAGATTTAGAACAAAAGAAAGACCAAATGGTAATAAAGGAAGATTTAGCAAATAAAACACTTGATGATATGTTGACTGAACAAAATGAGGCAGAGAGAAAACATGATGCAACCGAAGATATAAAAATATTGCTAGAAAAACAAGAAAAAATAATTGGTGATAGAAGGAGATATGTTATTGAAAAACTTAAATCTGTAAAACCTTTACTAGAGGAAGCAGAAAATGGTGTTAAAGGTATTAAGAAGTCGCATCTTATTGAAATCAAGTCTATGTTAAATCCTCCTAATTCAGTGAAATTGACATTAGAAGTGTTGAGCATTATTCTAGGTTATGATATTTCAACGTGGAATGATATAATACAACATATCCGTAGAGATAGCTTTATTAATGATATTTTAACTTTTGATACATTAAAAATGCTTTCCCCCAGTATTAAGGAAATTATTGCCAATGAATACATATCTAATATTAATTTTACTTATGAAAAGGTTTACAGGGCAAGTAAAGTATGTGGTCCATTATATAAATGGATAGAGGCCCAATTAAATTATAGTAATACATTGGATAATGTCGAGCCTTTACAAAAGGAGGTTGAATTATTAGAGAAACAAAGTTTTAGTTACAAAGCAAAGCTGTCTGCAGCCGAAGACATGCTTGTGGATTTGGAGAAGAAAATTATTGTTTCAAAAAAAAAGTATAGTTCTAGTATTAGAGATATAGAACAAATTAAAAGCGATATGGAAGTGATTCAATTAAAATTGGATAAATCTACGGAACTTATTTCTTCCTTGACCGAGGAAAAGAGTAGATGGTTGAAAAACTTAAAATTATTTGGTTCAAGACACGCCAATTTATTAGGTAATTCTTTTCTATTTGCAGTTTATGTATCCTATTGTTCCCATCATAACGAGGTTTCTCGAATGGGGATAATGGAAGAAACCAAGTCCTTATTGGAAAGTTTAAAAATTCCATTTAATAAAAACTACGCATTTGAAAACGAAAATATAGATAAAGAAGTAGCCGCAGAGTGGATTCAATCAGGTCTTCCTAATGAGAAGTTTTATATTGAAAGTTTTGATATAATAACGAACCAAATTGATAGACATTTACTGCTGATTGATCCAAACAATACAATGATTTCTGTTTTATCAAACGTCTATCAAGAAAGATTAAGTATTTTTTCATTCGTTGATAAAAATTATATTAAATCTTTAGAAAGAGCAATCAGATTTGGAGGTGTTGCAGTGATATGTGATGCTGAATATTATGATCCACTTTTGAATAATATCATTACAAAAAGTTTCAAGAAATCGATGGGTAGAACCACAGTTGTACTTGGTTCCAAAGAAATTGACGTTTCAGAAAACTTTAAATTAATTTTGCATACCAGAGATTACCATTATAAGATTCCTTCATTTATAAATAGTAATTTAAGGATACTTAATTTTAAAATCAGTCATGCAAGTATTGAAGAACAAACAATTAAGTTATGTATAGAAAATGAAAACCCAACTATTCAAAAAGAAAATGACGAAATATCATCTATAGAGAGAGATATGAAGTCCATGTTGAGAACACTTGGGTCTGACTTGTTAAAAGAATTAAGCTCCTCTGAAGGAAGTATACTAGAAAATATGCAATTAGTTGATATACTAAACAAAATGAAGAAAAAGTCACTTGAGTTGGATGAAAGGTTAGCCAATTCAGAATTAGTAATTAATAAAGCTATCTTTTTACGTTCAAAGTATAAACTATTAGGACTTCATTGTTCATTGATATATAAAATTGTGGAAAACCTAAATTCTTTGGATTGGTTTTATGAATTTACTATTGAACATTTCTTAGAGTATGTTACAAGAATTATTGTAAACACTGTTCATCCAAAAAATGATATAAAAGTGGAAGATATTGTTGAAAAATTATATTCAACAGTTATCAAAACAGTATCGTTGAGTTTAAGTCAAGATGATTCTGAATTGTTTGTACTTGCAATATATTTGTTAAAAATAATGATTGAAAAGAAATTAAAAAGTACATCAGATTTAAAGAATGTTCTTAACAACATGAGCTTATCAGAAGGCCAAGAAAATCAGGGGGGGGAAATAATAGAATCTATGGAAGTTTCAGAATTAGCCGATATTGCTAAAAAAGATGGATTTTCAAAGTTAATAGAGTTTTGTCGAGCAAAGTTAATGATAAATTCGGAATATAATATCAATTATCTAGTAAATTTTAAGGCAGATATGGAAATTTTAATTGGTAACGAAAAAGAAATCGATGGAAGTCATGAGATTAGAAAAGCGGCATCGGATCTAAACAAAGAACTAATTATCTTTTCACTTGGTGATCAGTCATCGGTTGATTTCCTTGAAGGTCAAATACTTAAAGCTAAGAGTAACAACCATTGGTTATTATTACAAAATGTTCAATTATCTTCTGATTGGGTATCTTCCACTTTACCAAAATATTTTGATAATAATACAGGTTTAACTCATAAAGAAAACACTTCTTCAAGAGAAAATAATTTGAAACTATTCATGACCTGTGATTTATCAGATAAACCAATGCCAATTCCATTATTACAAAAATGTTATAAATATTACTGCTCAGATTCTAAAAGTATCATCGATATACTACTTGCCACATGGAATGTAAAAATTAAACAAGAATCTAAGATAGAAAAATCCCATATTTATTGGAATCTTAAGTTTGTTTTATCAGTTATTCATTCATTGATTTTGTCACTTAATAAATTCACTGGATTAGGATTTCATAAAAAATACGATTTTAGTAATATTGATATTGAGTATACTTTCAAAATACTATTCCACTATATCGAGAACAGTATTGTAGATGAAGCAATTTCTTTTGAATTTTATATTGAAGTTATAAAATTTAGTGTTTTGAAAATAGTTTATGGTGCAAAAATCGACAACGATCTTGATTCGCAAAAATTAGAAACAGTAACAACGAAATTATTAAGTAAATACATGACGATGCATACAACAAAAAAACCAATTGATATTCTACCAAATATTACATGTGATCCAACTCACTTAAACAATTTTGAAGCCATTGATAACCTGATTTTTTCCATTACGGAACCAACTGATTCTAAAATAGAATGGCTAGAATTATCTAAGGACAAAGTTGACGATTATACAAAAAATTATTCAAGAAAGATAACAGACAAACTAATGAAAATATTTCCATTTCAGGATTTCTAACCCTATACTAGAAATTGTTATGTAACATTATAATTAAACAAAATTAACTAATTCACACGATAATAAATAATACTTATATTACGTACTACTCAACTGTACATACATTTTTACAATCAACACACACACATATATATATATGGAGCTGAATTGACAGGTTTTAAATCTGTGTCGTTTTCTTCCCTCGAGGGTTTCATATTTGCTCGTTTTGTCACAAATCTGGAGTCCCGCTTTTTCACGCGGATTGTTCAATTAGCGCATATTGACGCAATTGCTCCAATTTTTCAAGAATGTCAACGAAATGCTGAAAATTGAGAAACAAATTAAAAAACATTTCTAAGAAAACAGTGTAATACGAGCAAATTGTTAACCTTGAACCATATATAAACTATTAGAACTGACAATCGGCAGCAATTAAAGGTATTCCTAACACTTTTTAGTCACCGCATGAGCAAATTAAGCGATGACGGTGAAAGATCTTGAAGTATGTTTTACAGGTTAGAGATACCGTTTTCTTAATCTGTAAAGGATTACAATGTAATGAGTGGTGAAATCTTTAGTTTTGAAAGAGAAGTGATGAGAAACTAGATTAAAGTTCCCTAAAGGCAATGGAACAATCGCTTTTAACTTCGATTGATATGTCCTTGATTAGCCGCCGATGGAGTTTTATAGGATAATAAATGACTTGAATTTGTGCTAATAATTGAGCAAGTTTTAAATATTTTTATTGAAGTTTTGTTGGTTTCTATTCAAATGTTTGACACAATTGAATATATAAATAGAGGATATTTTCTAATAGAATAACCTTATTTAAGAGTTATGGTTTTGGTGAGTGAGAAAAGAACGCTGATATAATCTAATTTACAGAAATAATCAGGTCACTAATAGAGCTGCTGTATTGAAGAAGGATGAAGCTTGTCTCGTTAGTGTATCTTCTTCCGATACTGTTAGCACAGTATGCTTCTTCTTTAGTCTTAATTGACTCAACGGTCGCCTCAGCATGTATATATTATGCGTTGCAATTTGACTGGGGTTGTGGGACTCATTCAAATGGGATGAACGCTTACGCATGCCGTTGTGCCAATGTCGATTGGTTAGGTACGATCACAAACTGTATTATGACTACAAATGATGAAAAACATTTACAACAAAAGGCATTGAAACATTTGTCCACAAGATGTATTCAAAAAGCTGGTTTGGATTATTCTATAGCTGAACTAACGAAGATTTATGAAAATGGTACTCATTATTTGAGAGATTCGACTTCGATGGATTTAACTATGTCAGTTCATGATCCATTAAATGTTAATATGACTGATTTTGAATTTTATCACTCTTCATTCAAGCACTATACAGTGGCAGTTAGAACTTCTCAATGGTTTGGTTGGGGTTTAATATTTTACTGGGTGTTTATAATCTCGGTGGCTACTATATTTAATAGATTTCCAAATAATAAATTGCTATCGTTACTTGTTAACAACACTGTTAAAAAACAACTGATTATACCATCTTTTTTTAAAACTTACAAAGACAAAACAATGTTATTGTGGGGTTTTATCCCTTTCAATTTCCATACTAGGTTAAACACATTGGTTGTATCAGTTTTTTGTATTTTGACTGCAATTACATGCTGTGTTTATTATGATGTTCCTTTACCAAATGCCTACTTAGCTTCAGAGTATTCAAGAAATGTTAGCTTGATCAGCTATAGAACCGATATTATGTCTATATCATTGTTCCCTTTGATATATTTGTTTGGAATAAGAAATAATCCTTTGATTTATATTTCAGGAATTAGTTTTCCAACTTTTATGTTTTATCATAAATGGTGTGCATATGTTAGTACAGTTCTGGCTTTCATTCACTCTCTAATCTGGACATATGATGGGGTTAAAAATGATACTTATATATCTCAATTCATGGATGCATATTGGGTTTGGGGTGTTGTTGCAATTGTTTTCATGGGGATGTTAGTATTCCATAGTGAGAGAATTTTCAGGGATTATTTTTACGAAACATTCTTAATTTTGCATAAGATTTTCAATATAATCTTTATTATAAGTATGTATTATCATTTGAATACATTAGGCTGGTTAGGATGGGTTTGGTCAATGGCTGCTATTTTGATATTCGATAGAGTGATGAGAATCATTCGTATCTTATTAAATGGTTTTATTCATAATGCAACTATATCAGCATGCGGTAATGGCGTATTGAAGATAGAGATGAAAAAACCAAAATGTTTTAATTATCCACCAGGTTCGTTTGCATATTTATATTTCCTTGATCCATATAGTTTTTGGTTTTATTGCTTCCAATCTCATCCATTTTCAGTGATGACCGATCCTAAAGAAAATGAAAAGAATCCAAATTATATCATTTTTTACTTAAAGGCCCAAAAAGGTATAACAAAGGCAATGCTAACCAGAGTTCTATTTGAGGGAAGAAACCTAACTTGTAAGATGATGATTGAAGGTCCATATGGTACAACACCTATTCCAACATTGACTGAGAAATTTTCTCAAAATGTTAGAAATGTTGGTTTTGCAGCTGGTATGGGAATTGTATCCATTTATCCATTTTTTATTGGATATCTTAAAAATACTGAATATAAAAATGATTCAACCAACTTTTACTGGGTTATAAATGATGTGAATTGTTTAAATTGGTTTCATTCTGAACTAAAATGGTTAGTGGACAATGGATGTAACTTAACTATATTTGTGAGTAGAGGGCTTGATAGTGATATTGAAGTAGATTCTATATCTTACAATGATAGCAAAAACGAAAATGATATCAGAAACGAAAATGACCCATTCTTACCAGATGTGGCATCCGATTTAAAATTCAATGTCATACATTTAGGCAAGAGGCCAGATTTACATAAGCTGGTGAAGACAGAAATTGACTTATCAAAAACGTCTATGAAAAATATCGAAATTTTATCATGTGGACCTTCAGGTTTCAACGATGAATTGAGACATTCAGTTGCTAATAATATTACTTCTGATCTGAAAATTAAGGTTGGCTTTTCAGAAGAAAGTTTTACTTGGTAGGAAACTATAAAATAATATAATTTTCAACCTAAAGTTTAATCCCAATTTTAAAGGTAATTCGCTATTGGATATACCTTTCAAATTAACTTAAAAATCAATATTGTGATTATTATTTATTATAAATCAGTTGATTGATTATAATAATGGTAATTATTACAATTGTTTTAAACATTTAAAATGTATTTAATATTCAAAATGTATTTAATATTCAAAATATAAATAAAATAAAATATATGCCATTAACTAATCATCTTCGGAACTGGAATCATTATCTTCTGGTCTACTTAATAATTCGGACCATTTTTCAGCTAATTCTTTTATAGCATCAGGGTTTAAACTAGCTTCGACAATATCTATCGGAACTTGATTTTCAGAATGTTCTTTATGTGAAAACCTACCAACATTAGTTTCAGTTAATAATCTTAATTCATAATCATCATTTTCATCAGTATGGTTTTTCAATGTTATCAGTTCACTCCATGAAAATGAAAGAGGATCTGTTTTTCTTGCAAAAGGATTAATATCAATTAAGAAGACTTTATTGAATGGTCTTGGTATATAAACATCTAAAACAAAGGATTCAAGAGTAAATTTTGGTAAAATCATGTCCTCCACAAATTCATCAATGGAGTCTTTTAATGTATAGGAAAGAGCTTCTAAATATGCATAATAATTTAAATCCCTTTGTGACACACCTATTATTTTTCCCTTTTCTATAAAAATACGAAATTCTAATGCTGGGTTTATATTAAACCATTGTCTTAAAACTAATTCAAATTCATTATTATCATTATGTGTATCTTGTTCTCCATTCTCGACTTTATCTGAACAATCATCGTATGCATGTTCCAAATCATGTGTTATGTAATTAGAAGCTTTTAACAGTAAATACATATCATTGATTTCACTACATTTTGTAGTATTATTGGGCAAAATCCAAGTAGCATCTCTTGGGGAAGACCAGTTTAATTTTGGTGTCACTGATCCAAATTCCTTTATAATATCTCTGATTTGGTTATGTAGATCTGGGAAATCTACAACAGGATCAATTTCTATTTTCTCTGTTTTAGATTTCTTATGACTATGATTATCACTCGCATTATCAGTGTCATCTTCATCCCAATCACTATACATGTTTTCTTCATTTTTTGACAAATCTTCGTTATAGTAAGAACCTCGTTCTTCAGCTAATCTAATACCATCTTGTTTCAAATACTGAATAAATGCAGGTGGCAAAGGTTTTATAATCTTCGCCTGTGGTGTCAGTGGTTTAAATAATTTGTACCAATTAGAGAACTTACATTGGTCAATTTCATATCTTGAAACAGATATGTCAACTAAGGGAGCGTAATCACCCATTCTCAAATACTTTAGTATGATAAAAAATACTTTAATATGTCAATTCTCTTCCAAAATGATCCCAGAAAAAAACAGCTGCTAAATCAACTGCTACTGGTATCTCTTAAACTACTGCAACTGTATTAGATGTAAGCCCCATCATCAACCATCTAATCTAATCGGTTTTATAACACTTCACATAGTTATTTTATAGCTCATCGCATTTTACTAATATAATTTATGTCACTGAAAAATTACTATCATCATATACGAACAATATTTATTAAAATTTCATCAAATTTTTATGGTGGCGACCATTATTTCCAAGAGATTATATGAATTATATAACAAATAAATAAATGTTTTTGTGAATGATTAGTTGTAAAAGAGCAATTGATAGAGAATTGAGTTAGTGATTATTGAGTCCTGGCGTCAGGAACTTTATATTTGTGGAGGTATTGAAATTTTTTACTGTTAAATTGAGTGATATCAGTGGGAATAAACATTGCAATTATGTCAGAAAAAGGTCCATCAAATGCTACTTTCAAAGATAAGGAGAAGCCTAGAGAGGTTCGTAAGGCTAATATAATTGCTGCCCGTGCTGTGGCGGATGCTATTCGTACTTCTTTGGGTCCTAAAGGTATGGATAAGATGATCAAAACTTCCCGTGGTGAGGTCATTATTTCTAATGATGGTCATACAATTTTAAAACAAATGGCAATTTTACATCCTGTCGCCAAGATGTTAGTGGATGTTTCTGCTGCACAAGATGCAGAAGCTGGTGATGGTACTACATCTGTTGTTATATTGACAGGTGCTTTGCTTGGAGCAGCTGATAGATTATTAAACAAAGGTATTCATCCAACTATCATTGCAGAATCATTCCAAAGAGCAGCTAAAAGATCTGTTGAAATATTATTGGAAATGTCCTCTAGAATTTCCTTAAATGATAGGGATGATCTGATTCGTGCTGCTAGTACTTCTTTAAGTTCTAAAATTGTTTCACAATATTCTAGTTTCTTAGCCCCACTAGCTGTTGATTCTGTTTTAAGTATAGTAAATGAAGATTCCACAAATGTAGATTTAAGTGATATTAGATTGATAAAGAAAGTTGGTGGTACAATTGACGATACAGAGATGATCGATGGTGTCGTTTTAACTCAAACTGCTGTTAAAACTGCTGGAGGTCCAACTAGAATTGAAAAAGCAAGAATTGGTTTAATCCAATTTCAAATCTCACCACCAAAACCAGATACTGAAAACAATATTGTTGTTAGCGACTATAGACAAATGGATAAAATTTTGAAAGAAGAAAGGGCATATCTATTAAATATTTGTAAAAAAATAAAAAAGGCCAAATGTAACGTGTTATTAATTCAAAAATCTATATTAAGAGATGCAGTCAATGATTTAGCTTTGCACTTTTTGTCTAAGCTTGGTATCATGGTTGTAAAGGACATTGAAAGAGAAGAGATTAACTTTTTAAGTAAGAGTTTAGGCTGTAGTCCAATCGCAGATGTTGATTTATTTACTGAAGATAGATTAGGACATGTTGACTTAATTGAAGAAGTTGACAGTGATGGTTCAAAAATTGTAAAAATAACTGGTATTAAGACTGAAGCTAGTAAGCCAACTGTTTCAGTAATTATACGTGGTGCCAATCAAATGATTTTAGAAGAAACAGATCGTTCATTACATGATGCTTTATGTGTTATTCGTTGTTTAGTTAAAGAAAGAGGTTTAATTGCAGGTGGAGGTGCTCCTGAAATCGAAGTATCTCGGAGGTTGACAAACGAATCACGTGAAACTGAAGGTGTTGAAGCTTTTATTTGGCAGGAATTTGCACAAGCTTTAGAAATCATTCCAACGACTTTAGCTGAAAATGCTGGTCTAAATAGTATAAAGGTTGTTACAGAACTACGTTCTAAGCATGCTAACGGTGAAGTTAACGATGGTATTTCAGTGAGACGCTCAGGTACAACCAATACGTACGAAGAACATATCCTACAACCAGTATTAGTTAGTACTAGTGCTGTGACATTAGCATCTGAATGTGTTAAGTCTATCTTACGTATTGATGATATTACATTCAGTCGTTAATATTAATATGCATTAAATATAATATCTATAAGTAATTTGATAAATAAGTTAAATAACAGTATTTTAAAGAATATTAAATATAAGTTTTCGATTCATCATTTCATTCTACTTACATGCTATGATATGATCACAATTTGTGAATTTTATACGGTTTTATAATACTTATTTTACCAAACGTACTGCAGATTTACTAAACATATATGATGTACCACTTAAAACTGTTGTTGTTCCTACAATATAACCCATATATTCAAATAATTGTTTTATTAATTTTACATTATGTTCCTTAATGGTATCCTTATTATCTGAATTATGTTCTTCAAGTATTAATATAAAAACACCAGAACCTAGGTATATCATTTGTAAAAATGTATTCCATTTTGAAATAACCGTTGGTTTAACCTCTACACTAGGATAATTGAAAAAATCCCAATAATTTCTCCAATTAAAAGTTTTATATTTTGTCTTCATTGATGTGAACCTTATTAACAAAGCACTTAAACCAAGCAATAAATCTCTCCCTAAAATTAAACATGCGATTGATACTGGAACAATTTGTGGACCAGGTGCAAACGTTAGAGATACTGTTGTGAAAATCATTAGTATTTTATCAGCTAGTGGGTCCAAAACTGTACCAGCAACAGTTTTAAGATTAAACTTTCTCGCCAGAAACCCATCTATGAAATCAGTGATACAACAATAAAGGAATAAACAAAGAGCAGGAGTGGTCTTTCTCAACATAAGATAATGTCCTATAAATGGAGTACACATTATTCTCGATAATGTTATAATATTAGGGATAGAACGTTTCCATTGTTTGCTCAATAAACTTTTGTCATTTAATATTGGTTTCGTCAAATGTAATTGTCGAATAGGGACAATACTTAATATTGGATTATTTTTTTTGGCATAAAGCTGACCACAACTGCCTTCATGGAAAAGGGGAGAACGGTATAAACTCCTTTGTACAGTCACAAGATTCCTTCTAATGGAAAGGTTTATAATTATATGACTAGCATTTCTGGGTATCAAATTTCTTACCATGAAAAACATCTATAATATTCACCTCTCGATTTTTATATTATCTAAAATACAGAAACATCAATTGATATACATCATATTCACATTGACCTAAGAATAATTGAAAATCCATATATAATGATCATTGATTCAAAAACTTTTTAAACATCTTGTTTCTTATATATATAATCTATGAAGTCGTACTAGGCGCCTTTAAATATGAATCAACATAAATTTTGATTAATGATTTAGTATTGAAAAAGTTTCCGTAAAATTTTTTTAATTATTTAAAGAATAAGTATTTAATGTTGAGTTCAACAACTGGATAATGTAGATAGGTGAGTATGCACCTTATGAGACTTGCTCTTTCTGGTATTGGTACTTTGGAATTCCATTGCTATATAGGTTAAACTTTGTTGCATACAAAAATCAAAGCAGGCGGTATTAAGTGGATTTAAAAAAGTTAAAGGTATACTTTAAGGTAAAGTATATATTAGTGTAAAACTTTTGAGGTAGGTATTTCCAATATGAATGTGCTTGTATATAATGGTAATGGAACCTCTTCTAGCTCTGTGAGACATACAATTGATACATTGAGAGCTTGTTTGGAGCCATACTATTCTGTCACTACAATCTCTGCTAAAGGGCTTGAAACAGAGCCTTGGACATCGAAAACGTCGGCTGTAGTGTTTCCTGGGGGTGCAGATTTGCCATACGTTCGAGCAGGGAAGATTTTTGTACCCAAACTCAAGAATTTTGTTCAGAATGGTGGTGTCTATATTGGGTTCTGTGCTGGAGGATATTTTGGTAGTTCAAGAGTAGAGTTTGCTCAAGGCGATCCAACTATGGAAGTGACTGGACATAGAGATCTGGCTTTTTTTAAAGGTATAGCAAGAGGACCTGCTTTCCCAGGTTTTAGATATAATAGTGAAGCGGGTGCAAGAGCTGTGGAATTATCTTTAAAAGATGGATCGAGGTTTAAAACCTATTTTAATGGTGGTGCATACTTTGTTGATGCAGATAAATATGACAACATTAAAGTACTAGCAAGATATTCAGAATCCTTAGAAATTGATAATGTAAGTGATGAAAAAAAACCACAGGGCTCTGCAGCAGTTGTGTTATGTGATGTGGGGAAGGGCAAAGCTCTATTAACAGGAACACATCCTGAATTCATACCAGAGATGTTAAAACACTCTAAGGATAAACATTTTGTGGAAAATGTTGTCCCTGTACTTATTGCTAATGAAAAAAAGCGTCTTGAATTTATGGGTAATATATTGAGGTCAACTGGGCTCAAGGTTAATGACGTGCATGAGGAAACGAAACAAAAATTTTTAACACCAATAATAATAACTACATCTAAAGGCAAAGAAAATTTAATTGATGAATTTTCCAAGAAACTAACAGATAGTGTGAATGACATCGAAACTGTAAATTCGAATCATGTTAAATTGAATTTAGGTACTGATGCAGCTGATATATTTAGGGGACTGCATTTAAACTATGATAAAGCTCTGAAATATTGTTCTAATATAACATACAGAGATAATAAAAAGGTTTTCATACTTGCTGATCAAAATGAAAATTATGCTGAAAAATCAATGACGCCTTACTTTGATATTGAAAAGTATTTTAAAGAATTACAAACAGAAAGTTTAGGAACTATGTTACTTTATGGTGAAGTTACTTCTTCTACATCCACCATGTTAAATGGTAATAATAAACTTTTAGCCAGTCTTCCACAAAATTCAGTAGTTCATGTCGGTAGCATTCAGACAGCTGGAGTTGGAAGAGGAGGAAATAATTGGGTTAATCCCATTGGTGTATCTGCTTCCACAGTTGTAATTAATTTTCCAATAACACCGCCAAATCGTAATAAATCTGTTGTTTTCATTCAATATTTAGCAATGTTGGCATACTGTGATGCAATCACATCATATGGTATTGGATATGAAGACATACCAATAAGAATCAAATGGCCAAATGATTTGTATATTTTAAAACCGGAATTTTATGTCAAGAATAATATACAACTTTTAGGTAAAGGTGTTGTTAAGGATCTCGCTCCTTTAACAGAAATAGAACCAGCTTATATTAAGGCAGCTGGCTTATTAGTGAACACCAATATTATTGATAACGAATATAAGGTATTACTAGGTTGTGGTGTTAATGTTAATAATGAATATCCTTCTGTCTCATTGAACCAGTGGGTTACGATATTAAATAAAGAAAGAAAAGCTAAAGGGTTGGCACTTCTTCCAAATTTTGAAATTGAAAAGCTTTTGGCTAAATATATAAATAAAATGGAATTCTATTTGAAAAGATATCATGCATACGGATCTGATATATTTTTGCCTGATTATTATAAATATTGGTTACATAGTAACCAAATTGTTACTTTACGTGATTATAACTCAGTTCGTGTTATGATAACAGGTATAACAGGGGATTATGGTCTGCTACTAGCAAGAGAATGTAGGTTGGGCTCAGACACTGATTTTACAGGTACCACCTATCAATTACAACCTGATGGTAACAGTTTTGATATTTTCAGAGGATTAATCTCAACTAAAGTTAGTAGTCAAGGTTAATTATGAATTTAAAATGATAACTAAATTATACACCACATACGTTCAAGTTTATAAATTATTAACTTGTCTATAAACATTATGCTTAAAAACTTCAAAAATACGTGAATTTGATATATATTATTATCTTCATACAATTACAACTTATTTAAAACATTAAAATATTAAAATAAATATATATTCAAAATTAAAAATGAATTATACTTCTTAATCATCTTCCTTTTCATCTTCTTTATCCTTTGAGGAATTTGGAGAGTAAGAAGGATTATTAGGGTCATAGCTTGGAGAGGTTGGAGAATAAGATGGTGATGTTGGAGAGTAATTTGGAGAAGTTGGAGAGTAACTTGGAGAAGTTGGAGAGTAACTTGGAGAAGTTGGAGAATATGATGGTGATGTTGGAGAGTAGGATGGTGATGTTGGAGAGTAGGATGGTGATGTTGGAGAGTAGGATGGTGATGTTGGAGAGTAGGATGGTGATGTTGGAGAATATGATGGGGAGGTTGGAGAGTAGGATGGGGAGGTTGGAGAGTAGGATGGTGATGTTGGAGAATAGGATGGTGATGTTGGAGAATATGATGGGGAGGTTGGGGAGTATGATGGTGATGTTGGAGAGTAGGATGGTGATGTTGGAGAGTATGATGGTGATGTTGGAGAATAGGATGGTGATGTTGGAGAGTATGATGGTGATGTTGGAGAATAGGATGGTGATGTTGGTGAGTAGGATGGTGAAGTTGGTGAGTAACCAGGTGAAGTTGGTGAAAATCCTGGAGAGGATACTCCACCAAAACCAGGTGAAGATGGAGATTCTCTGTATGCACTAAATGGCGAAGTAGCCCCACCATAGTCGGCACCGCCATATGCCGTGAAACCACCATTCATAGCATCTGATGAACCAGAATCAACTAATGGTGAAAACATCAAGTCATCTTTAATATCGATATCGGCATTAATTAAACCAGATTCATTGGTATATGGAGTAGCACCACCTTCTTGTCCTTCCTCTAGTTCTGTTACCTTTTGCTCAGGCATATATTTGACTAATGATTCTTCGTCTATCATAACATCAAATGCACCTGTACCAATTGGAGCCATTTGACCTAAGATAACATTTTCAGACACACCACGACAGTCATCCAGCTCGGCGGAAGCACCAGCTTCAAATAGAATTTCCACAGTTTCTTCAAATGAACATCTCATTAAAGCACCTGTATTGGATCTGTTAAAACCGTGACGTGTAACGGATGTTAAACCACCTTGTGTAGTCATTACATCAACTAGTAAAGCCATATGACGATAATTGACATAGGAACCATCTGATGCAATAACATTATACACTTCTCTGTATAATGCAGCACGACCAGCTTCTATACCTAAAACTTCAGTAATATCAATGAAGGAGTTAGTGTATATTCTTGAGGCATCTACACCTGGAACAGTCATAACTTCCATTAAATTAACACCGTCAGTTTCTAAAACCCATTCAGGTACCTTTTGATACTCACCGCTTTCACTTGGCATCTTTCTATCGTATTTCATCATCACAACACGTTCAATATCTTCAACACCACGTAAAGTAATACTTTCTAACATTGTATTTTCAATTTTCTTCAACATATGGTCTTCTTCGGCTTCGGTTTCAGCATCTAGAGTTTTTGGACGAACAACACGGCAACGAATAATTAATTTATCGGCATTATCTTCAGACCAAATTACTGATAAATCATTTCTAAATGTTTCTTTAATTTTCTCACCAACTTGAACCATAGTTAAATCTTTATCGTTCATAGCTGCACGATCTAATTCTAGACGCAGTAACCATGGTGATTGGTTTTCAATATTCTTTTCTGTTTCTGAATCCATTAAGGAATAATGTAATTGAATAATTTCTTCATCCTCAGCAATAACTGTGGTTGTAGGATCAGGATCGTAATAAATTTCCGAAGCAACGGTAACACTTTTTAAAGTTGTGTGCTCGATTGCTGATCTAATAATTTTAGCCTTTTCTTGATCACCAGCATATTCAGGTTCTAAGTACACTGTAGATGATGGTGTCTTCATGTTTTTGGCGACATTTAAAATTTCCTTTAAACGTGGAACACCGGAAGTAACCTTCTTTGATGCCACACCTGCAAAATGGAATGTATTCAATGTCATTTGTGTAGCAGGTTCACCGATAGATTGGGCTGCAAGTACACCAACCATCTCACCAGGATGTACAATCGAACGTAAAAATTGTGACTCGATATTATTTAAAACCCATTGGAAAGCTTGCTTTGTCAGTCTATACTCTTGTAATACTCTACGTACCGATAGACGTGAACGAACTAAACAACAGAACAGTGTAATGGCATCCTTTTGTGCTTCCTCTATTATCTTTCCTTTACCTCTTAAAACCAATAAATTTTCTTGTAAACTTGCAACATCACGAATTATTTCATTTATAGTTAAATCAGAAGGTTTTGAAAAATCAATTCTAAATGTTTGTTGAGCATTTTGAATAATACGCCTTATATTAACTGGTAAATGCCAGTTAGGTTCACCGTCGATAAATACATTCCTCAAGAAACGACGATCATCAACTAATTGTTTATATTCTGTGTCTAAAAATGATTGTAATTTGACATCCCCAGTTATTTCTAGACCAGACTCCAGTAAGGATGGATCTAGGGCATAATCAGGACTCATTAAATCAATTCTATATCTCTTCTCAAAGGCAGCATCTGAACCACCGATGGTGTCAATAGATTGTTTTTCGATGTGACCAGCATCGATACCATCTTCACCATAAACAAATTGAATAACATTACCAAGGGAGTTTCTAGTTGTGCTATCATAATGAACCATGATATCCTCTAAGGCTTTAACTAAACGACGTTGGATATACCCAGTTTCTGCAGTTTTGACAGCTGTATCAATTAAACCTTCACGACCACCCATGGCGTGAAAGAAAAATTCTTGTGGAGTTAATCCTCTTAAATAAGAGTTTTCTACGAAACCTTTTGATTCTGGGGAATAATCATCCTTAGAAAAATGAGGTAAGGTACGATCAACGAACCCAAATGCAATACGTTTACCTTCAACAGATTGTTGCCCTACACAAGCGGACATTTGTGCAATATTAATAAAAGAACCCTTTGAACCAGCACTTACCATTTGTTTAACATTATTCAAGTCATTCAAGTTAAGTTCTGCTAAACGACCAGCTTTGTCTCTAGCCTCATTCAAGAAACGAACAACATTATCTTCAAAAGACTCACGAAGCGTCATACC
Source organism: Tetrapisispora fleetii (assembly GCA_003707605.2). Lineage (NCBI taxonomy): Eukaryota > Fungi > Ascomycota > Saccharomycetes > Saccharomycetales > Saccharomycetaceae > Tetrapisispora > Tetrapisispora fleetii. The sequence continues at coordinate 79,992 of PPKB02000018.1, read as the reverse complement.
ATGTTTTGCCGTTAGTAAATTAGCTTGAGCCTCTTTTGTAACTTCCTCAACTTTTTTCTTAGCATCGGCAATAGTTTCCGTGATTTCTTTCATTGTAGAACCATCAGCGATTGTATCACCAATACCAGTAGAAAAACCATTATGTAAGAACCAAAAGTTAACGACTTTTTGTATATTACCAAACATTTTGGCACAAACTTGAGGACCTTTTTCTCTTGTGACAACGTGAATTAAACCACCATTAGAAGAACCAACAGTTTTCTTTTCTACTACACCAAAAACAATTTGACCATCAATAATCAGCATACCATTATCCTTTGGAGATAGCATTGTAGTACCTTCATCAAATCTTTGTAAGTGAATACCTTTTGGAATGGCAATAGATAAAATTTGTTTACCAGACCACAATGGTTTTGGCTTTACTATAGCTGGAGTTGGAATAATACCATCCCAATCTGGTACCCAATATAACATATTTAATACTTGATCTAATTCAATAAAACAATCTCTTAAAGTTAATTTTCTAATTCCACATAAAGTATCTTGTACAATACCCATACATGGTTTGTTTGATTGTGGTGAAACAATTTGTAGGGGTACTGCACACAATTGTGATAATTCAGCTTTTGTTTCTTCGGATTGAGGGACATGTAGATTCATTTCATCACCATCAAAATCTGCATTATATGGAGACGTAACGGACAAATTCAATCTGAAAGTGGAATATGGCATAACTTTTACTCTATGTGCCATCATCGACATTTTATGTAAAGATGGTTGACGATTGAATAAAACAGGATCATTGTCCATAATGTGACGTTCAACTTTCCAACCATACTGTAATTGAATATCACCAGCACGTTTGCTATATCTTAAATCAACACGATCACCATTGTCACGAATAACATACTTGGCACCAGGATGTTCATTTGGACCATTACGTACCAATTGTGTTAAACGATCAATATTATAAGGTGTAACAACTTCTGGGTATGTTAATGTTTTGGCTATAGATTTTGGAACACCAACTTGATCTAACTCTAAGTTAGGGTCACCAGAAATAACGGTTCTTGCAGAAAAATCTACACGCTTACCCATTAAATTACCTCTGATACGACCTTCCTTACCCTTTAAACGAGCACGAATAGATTTAACAGGACGTCCTGATTTTTGTAACGCTTGCGGTTGACCAGCTATATCGTTATCCATATAAGTAGCAATGTGAAATTGTAGTAAACTTTCAGCTTCCTCGATCGCATGATGAGGTGCACCGTTATGTTCTAAAGTTTCTAAACTTATATTAGCTTTTAATATATCTGCCAATTTGAAAGTTAAATCATCTTCACCTCTCTGGGATTCGTTAAAGGAAATTGATGGACGAACTGGTGGAGGTGGAACAGGTAAAACTGTTAGAATCATCCATTCTGGACGAGCAAATTGTTCATTAAAACCTAAAATATTTGATTCTTTGACTGAAATATGTTTGAAAATATTTAAAATTTCTTCTGTACTTAATACTCTTTGCTCTGGTTCGTCACCATCATTTGTGGTTTTATCCTTTTTCCAACTACCAACTAATTTCAAACCATCTTTTCTGATTGTTGGTTGAGCATTACCACAACCACCTCTAGAGACTAGTTGAGTTGGGTCATCTTCAGAAGGAACATCTGTTTCACAAACAGTTTTTATTTTACATAAAGTCCAGATAGCATTGAACCTTTTTTTTGAATCTTTTATGGTCATGACTTGCCTCATTTGCTCGTTATTTTCATCTAATAATAACTTACCACAATGCATACAGATACATTCACATACTTTTTTGATTTTAGAAATGAACCCAATATGGAAAACAGGTTTTGCTAAATCAATATGACCAAAATGACCAGGACATTCATTCATACCTTCTTGACAAGTCTGACATTTAAGATTACGATCAATTGAACCTAATCTCGGATCATTTAAACCTCCAATTTTAGCTCTTGTTTGTGTTTCATCCATAGTTTCTGGGAATCTAATTTTAGCTACACTAATAGAACGAACTTCTTCTGGTGAAAATAAACCAAATTGAACTTCCTTCACAGTACGTAAAGGAGCACTTGAATATTGTTGACCTACCATTGTGTATTAATTTTATTATATTTTTTTGAAATTATTATTTTATTATATTCTTTTTCAATTTATTTTTGTCAATGACCAAGATCTTGTTTTTAATGATAATTATAATCAATTGATTATGATAACAAGCCAAACAAAGAGACAGGATATTATTTTATTATTACTTGGAATATCTCTTTATCTTTTTATCTCAAAAGAAGCAATCAAAATTTGGATATTGTTTTTCTAATATTAACAGGTAAAAACTTAAAAAAAAAATTATGTTCTATAATTGCGTTCTCTTTAATGATCCTCAACAATTGTAAAGTAAAAAGAATTAAAAAATGAACAACGGGAAAATTGTCTTTTATTGAAGGGGAAAGAGCTTTATTGATATTGGGAATTTTAAAATGAAAAATATTACCAATAAAATTTAAAATTTAGTATTGAACAGCTTCAAAGGAAAAAATTAGTAATAATCAGAAATTGAAATTTTATATATTCTCTCCAAAATATAGTTAATTCTCGATTTGACTTTTATTGAATTGTCCTCTGTATTTAAAAATCCAACACTAAAGTAGTTTTAAAAAGCAATTGGATGTTTGATGAAGAATCTGGTATGTAAAAGATAACTACTTTAAAGACCAAATGGAAATTCTAATAGGTTAACAACTTATGGTACTTGTAGAATTCTTGTTTCTCCTTGCCCTCTTTAAAAGCAAATAGTAAAAATAATAACTGAACTCCAATATAATTAACCAGTGTTATCCAAATAGAGTATTGCTTAATTTGTAGTAGTTACTAATATAATCTTTAATTATTTAGTTATTTGATTATTTTCTTATTTGTTCACTGAAAAACTTCCAAAAAATGAAAACAAATTTGAAATTTTAAACAAAAATGCCTTTCGTCTGAAGCGATGTTCCGGGTAATAATACGTTATACTTTACAAAATATATAGTTAAGTAAGATGCCTAAATGCATATATACGTGCCTGTCTTTATCAGATTGGGTTGCCTCTTATACATTGTGCACACGAGAACATTTCCTTTATTCGGTTCCTTCTTAAAAGGACATGCAAGGTATTTGTTTAAGTATCTCGGATGTATTTACTATATATTTTGGTTGTTTCAGCGTCATTCTCGTCTTTATCGGTTTCTTCTGTTTCCTCGACTTCTTGCTCTCCAGCCTCGCCATCCGAATCAACGCCAATTGACATACTGGAATGCTGTTGCGTCTTTATGTGTTCTTCATTTTCAGTTCCGATTCCACCTTCCTCGGCTCCAGAAGCATCTTCTTTCCACAGGTCATCAGAATCGCCTGTTTTTGTATTTGATCTCTCTTTATGATCCATTAGTGTGCGAATATGGCCATTATCCTCAACAATTTCTCCAGTTCGTAAATCAACGATGTCACTATGCTGGTTTTCTGGGCTTTCATACTTCGATATAATATCTAACCATCTTTTCTTCATATTTTCATCTGCACTCTTGTGTTTCTTTAAGACTTCTTCATCAGTAAGCTTGGGTATAAGATGGTTTTCTTTCGATTTAATATATACAACATCTGTTTGCACTGAATCACCATTCCCAGTCCCAGTCTCACTCTTCACTTCGGAATTGTTCCCTTGATCATTTCGATTGTCCTTCAACAAACTCTTCAGCACACTATGCAGTTTCTTAATATTAGAACCTTTCCTTTTCTGTTTCCCCACCTGTTTCCCCGACATAGTACCCCAACTAAAAGCTCCTCTACGTACCTACGTAAACATAAATGTATATGTATGTATGTATGTTTGGAAATCCCGAACAATAGATTCATGATACTCAATATTAAAATAGCTTTGCACCCATCCATGAGTAGTACATTATATATACTATAGACATCATTTATATATATTCATGTTGTGTAAATTTCCCGCGTTCAAACTACCAAATTACACTTTTTCACTTTTTGTCTTTTTCACACTTGCACTTTTGCGCTCTAACGCTCTTGCACTTTTTTCAATTCAGGTACGATGACTGTATAAAAAGGACAACCAAAAGCTTGTGGATGCCTCAAACATCCACAGTATTAACCCTGTCATTATTACCATTCTTGTTCCAGCAATCCTTAAACGCTTGCATCTCGCCAAGACATTCTCTCCAATCCCCTGTTTCAGCATGGCAAAGCTGTAAAGCCAGATTCTCCACAAAACATCCAGATTTCTCAATTCTCTTGTCCCACTCTTCCCCCTCGTCCTCACCGTCCCGAGCTTTCTCCTCTTGCTCTTCCTTGTATACCTCCAACGCCTCCTTATAGTACTTCGATTCTGCCATCTTGCTGCACCGCCCTACTCCATCACTCCCAATCTCATACTTATTCCCACATCACCTCCACATATATGCCGCACAATTTAACACACATGCAAATCATTTCCAATCCACTGTGCAGGGTGTGCACCATCGACCAAATCTACCGCCCACCAGATATCTCCCCAATCCTCTCGCAACGGCCGGGTATCCCTGCTGCCACCCGGCCTTCACGCAAACTGCCGCCGCCATCTTGATTGCCCGAACATCCGCTTCACCAGTGGTTCGTTCCGCGTGTGCCGGGCAAATATCGCTAGTCGCTGCGCTAGTAATGGAGAACAGAAAGACGAACAGAAAGACGAACAGAAAAAACAACGTCGCTGGTTACCACCGACGTTGTTTTTTCTGTTCGTTGCTGCTCAGTTGCACCTGGGTTGCCGCTCAATTGCCGGCCGGCTGCCCTCTTTAACGGACACCGATATCACGTTAAAGAGAACGTTTGCGCGGGCTCGAAGGTTTCCGTTCTCTCTGCCCGGACCAACACGCCAGGTGGCACAGTTGTGAACTATTCGCCAGCGTGTAAATTTGTTGTGAAGTTTTTCTTCTCTCCGTGCAGTGCGACTGTTTCCTTTCTTCATGGTATTTGTTCTATAATTATCTTATTGCGCAATCTGTGCATTTCTATATTTCTATATATACATATATATATATATATGTATATATTTGTATGTATATGTATGTATATGTATGTATATGTATGTATATGTAGTGGTACTTATCTTACTGGATTGGTTTGTTGTTCATACGGAGACAGAGCACAGGAGGTCAGAGCAGGTCACAATGGTTCAAGTTATTGACTATCCGGTAACTGCTACTTTTGCATGGTCTAGACATAAGTTACCTTATTTGGTTTCGGGTACTTATTCGAATACTATAGATACCAATTTCACTTCTGATTCGAAATTGGAGCTATGGTCAATTAACCAAATTAATAATCAAGAGCCACGTTCTTCTTTGGCTAAAGAAGGTGTTAAATTCAATGATCTGGATTGGTCTGGGGATGATGTGAATATTGCTGGTGCATTAGATGATGGTAATATTGAAATTTTTAAATTTAATCAAGCGGACGAATCTATTACGTCGAATGGTGTTGTTAAGAATAATAAGCATACAGGTTCGATTAAAACCGTTACGTTCAATCCTAAACAGCACAATTTATTGCTTTCTGGTGGTGAAGGTGTTGTTAATGTTTCTAACAATGCTAAATCTGTGTCCAATAGTGTAAATATTGGAAATGCCAATAATACCACAGGTGAAATTTTTATATACGATTTGAATGACATTGAGAATCCAGATAGTTTACCAATGGCACCTAGCATGACAATGAGTAGATTTGAAACAATTTCCTCATTAGCATGGAATAAATCTCTATCACATGTCTTTTCTGCTGCGGGAAACATTTCTGCAGTGTCAATTTTTGATTTAAAAGCTAAGAAAGAAGTCATCAATTTGAATTATATTAACCCAACTACAGGTATGAAGGCAATTTTTTCAGTGGTCGAATGGCATCCAAAAAATTCAACAAGAATTGCAACTGCTACTTCAAACAATACTATTAATCCAATTACTTCAACACCAAATGCAGGTGATTCGATTTATATTTGGGATTTAAGAAACTCAAGTACTCCATTACAAATATTGTCTCCTCAACAATTTGAAAATAACACAATTGTTGGTCATACAGATGGTATTCAATCATTGGATTGGTGTGAGGAAGATGAAAACTTCTTATTATCGAGTGGTCGTGATAATACTGTAATGCTATGGAATCCTAACACTGGTCTACCATTGACTAAATATCCAAAGAGAAATAATTGGTGTTTCAAAAGTAAATTTGCCCCAAGTTTCCCAGAAATATTTGCTTCTGCATCATTGGATGGTAAGATAGAAGTTCAAACTTTGCAAAACATTCCAACTATATTGGATGAAGAAGAGAATAATTCAAAACAACAAGAATCTGAAACTGATTTCTGGAACAACGTGTCTACTGAAAAAATAGTCGAAAAGGCTATGATATGCAATGTTCAAGCTCCAGCATGGCATAATAATATTATAGAACCAGCTGCATCATGGTCGTTTGGTGGTAAGTTAGTCTCTATAACTAATGATGGTAAAAGTATTAATATTACTAAACCAAACTTACCAGGTTACTTTCAAGATAATAAGAATTTCGAAGAAGCTTTAAAAAATAAAGATTTCTCTTCTATTATCAACCAAAGATTAATCAAGCCAATAAATGAATCGAACGAAGAAGACTGGAACTTTATTGAAAAATTAAACCTAGATGGTAAAGAAGAATTCTTAAATGAAGCATTTGCTTTTGAAGGAGAAGATGACGTCCCTGCGTCAGATAAAAATGAGGAAAATGACAACTTTTTCGCCAATTTAGAAAACTCTTTTGAACCTACTGGTAAATTTGCTCTAAAGGAATCTTGTGACCAAATTATTTGTAAAAATTTAATTAAAGGTGATTTTAGAAAAGCAATTTCAGATTCTTTGGAAAAAGATTATTTAATGGAAGCTTTGGTAATTGCACTAAATTCTGATGACGAATCATTAAAAACTAACGTTAAAAATGCTTATTTCGCAAGACATGGTAACAAATCTTCATTATCAAGATTTTTATATTCTATATCAACTTCTAATTCAGTGGATTTAGTAAAAAATTTAAAACTATCTCAATGGAAATATGCAGTTAAATCGGTATACAGCTTTTACTCTAACAAAATTGAAGAAAGAAACATGTTGTTGAAAAAATTAGGTGACAGATTATTAGAAAGTGGTAATAGACAAGATGCTCTAACGCTGTATTTAGCTGCTGATTCTATTGATGACGTTGCATCCATTTGGTTGAAGGAGTTCTCAAACAATGAATCAAAGATCAAACAATCAAAGGGTTCTTATTATGAAGCTCACACGGAATGTTTAACTGAATTTGTAGAAAGATTCACTGCTCTTTCTAAATTTGTTGGTAATGATTCTCAAATAACTAACGAAGATTTGATTAGCAAATTTTTAGAATTTGTAGCCTTGACAACTGCGGCAGGTAACTTTGATTTGGCTTACAAATTTTTAGAAACGCTACCTGGTGATAATGAACAAGTTAATACTGAAAAACAACGTGTTTTATCCGCATCTGGTAAAACACAAGCAAAGCAACAAGCTCAGACAAGACAAACTAGATATGGAAACATTCCAAGTTCAATGTCCTCATCTGATAATCTAAAAAAGATCCCACCATTTACACAACCTACACCAACCGCACAATTCGCACCATCTGTTCCAATACAACAATCTATGGGTGCACCAATGCAGCAACTTTATGGTGTACCTGGAAATGTATCACCTGTTCCACAGCAGGTGCCACAGGCAGTTGGACAGTCTATTGTTCCAAAAGCTTCTCAACCTGTTGTAGGTTCTAAATATGCTCCTCATACGCCAGCAGCCCCTGTGCCAGGCTTTACAGGAGCTCCGATTCAACAACAAGCTGCGGTAGCACAACCTGTAAATTCTTTCCAAATTCCAACGAATCCTTATGCAACGGTTAAACCTTCTCAACCAGTTTTTGCCCATTTGAATAGTTCTGGTTCTTCTGGAAATTTAGCATCGAATCCAATAACAAATGATCCATCATCTCTTCCACCACCACCAATTAATATGAGATCTGGTCAAACGCCTCATTTAAGTAAAGAGGCCAATGATGGCTGGAATGACTTACCATTAAAATCTAAAGAAAAACCATCTAGAGCTAAGGCTGTTGCAGTTGCTCCAGCTGCAACCATTTCCGCCCAACAAAGTGCTCCAATTGGTTTGAACACAATTCGCCCACCGCCAACAATTTCTAGAACTTCTTCATTAATGGGTTCAAATTTATCTCAAAGTAAATTAAAATCACATTTGCCTAACGCAAAGGTCCCAGCAAATCCATATGCTCCATCTAATAGTGTGGCATCTCCTCCAAATGGAACTCCAGTTCCATCTGCTCATAACCCATATGCTCCACCAGTTGCGTTAACTCCAAATGATGCTAAATTAGGTAATAACCCATACACAGTTCCAACAAATGCTCCTCAAGCTCAGTCCAGTTCACCATTAGTAGCCAAGGCACCAATTGGTCCACCTCCTGTTAATGCTAGAAAGAAGGTACTAAATGGTACGAACGTTCCTAACGGTGTAGCACCAACTGCTACTAATGTTGGTGTACCAGTATCACAAACATCTACTCAGGTACCAGTTCCTACTGGAACACCTGTTCCAATAGCAAATTTGCCTGCTTCCACAACTCCTTCTGCAGTCATTCCACAAGATCAACAGGATATCATTACATATTTCCAATCTGAATTAGATAGAGTCACTCCATTGATACCAAAGGAATACGGTAAGCAACTAAAGGATTGTACAAAGAGACTAAAAATTTTATTTGAGCATTTACAAAATCAAGATTTATTGACTCAACCAACAATTGACAAATTGTCCCAAATAATAGAATTAATGAAAATTCAAAATTATGATGAAGCTACTAACATACATGTTGCTATTGCAACCGAGCATGCACATGAAGGTGGTAATTGGTTAACCGGTGTTAAAAGATTAATTAACATTGCAAAAGCAACATCTTAAGATGATCACAAATACGTCCATAAATTTCTCATTCATAAATACTGACTTGATTCAGAAAAGCGTGAAAATATCTTTATAAAAGAATAGTTGTTTAATTAATGAAATAACAACGATTATGTACATTTAGAATATAGATAGTTCAATTTATATGAAATTTATTAAATTAATAAGATATACTAATTGTTTCTGATTACTAAAATTGATATTAGAATATTACATACCGTATGCAAAAATTAAAAACATATCAACGATATTGTTAATGGGTAGTACAATGTCAGTTTGAAATCTTAATGCTAGCTGAGCAATTCACTGTTATATATGGAAGGAATTTTATATTTTATTCTATTGCGGATGTCAAAATACCGAGAATAGAAATCTTGAATATTAATATGCCTGAAGGAGGATAATAATTTGTAACTGAGAGGTAGGTCTCAGTTTAGTTGATCTTTAAAATATATGTCATAATGAATAATAGGATATTAGATAATATCAAGAGGTAAGTATAGAATTTAATTTGCGTTTTCATTTTCCATAAAATTGTAGATAATATTTTACTAAAAATATTTAAACCATAGTCCGAAGGTAATAGTTGATGTTACTCACTCTTTAAATTAGGTGATATCCATGATTTGAATATCAACTTGTATATTTAATAATTTGGTGATAACTATACATAATTATAAGCATAATACAGTTATAAGAAAAGGAATAAAATAAAAATAAATGTTTACATGGCTGAGAACACAAATTTTGAAAAGATAGAAAGAGAAAGGTCATCTCACAAAATGAAAAATGTAATACAATTAATAAGGAAAGCAGCACTTCATCGACAGTATGGTTTGAAAATGCGAAGTAATTATGAGATTAAAGAAAATAACGATGAGCATAATGTTGATCAAATTACAAACGAAATTAACTTAGAGAAAGATGAAGGTGAAGTAAACACTTTTGAAATACGAGAAGAGAAAGATGACGAAAAAATAATTGACTTATCTATTCACCAAGGAGATACTTACGGCCATTCATCGATTACAGAAAACTCAAAACTCCCATCTGGAACTTACTTAGAGCATTCAGTAAATATTGAAAACCAAATAATTTTTGAGAATGATAATATTGATGATGTGGATACTAATAGAGATATGACATCATTTAATAGCTCATATCTGTATTTTACAGAACCTGCACAAGAGCAATCAAACAAGGTATCCATATTAATGGGTATTTTTGTGGCCGTAGGAGGATTTTTGTATGGTTATGATACTGGTTTGATTAACAGTATAATTGATATGAAATATGTAAAAGCTCACTTTACTAGTGAAGGAAATTTTACTGCAAAACAACTATCTATAATAGTTTCTTTATTATCATTAGGTACTTTTTTTGGTGCACTATGTGCTCCAGTTTTAGCTGATGCAGTTGGGAGAAAGCCACCGCTTATTATGAGTGCTGCGTTTATATTCTTAATCGGAAATTCTTTACAAGTTGCAGCTACCAGTATCACATTGATCAGTATAGGAAGATTTATTTCAGGTATCGCTGTAGGCATTATATCAGTAGTTGTTCCGTTATACCAAGGTGAAGCTTCAAAAAAAACATTAAGAGGTGCGATTATTTCAACATACCAATGGGCAATTACTTGGGGACTGCTAGTTTCAAGTGCCGTCTCACAGGGTACATATACTAGAAATAATGCATCATCATATAGGATTCCTATTGGTTTACAATACATTTGGTCATGTATATTAGCCATAGGTATGGTATTTTTGCCAGAGAGTCCTAGATATTTTGTCCTTAAAGATAAATTAGACAAAGCAGCCAGTTCATTATCATTTCTAAGAGGTGTTCCAGTTCAAGATTCCGGTTTACTAGAAGAACTTGTTGAAATAAAAGCAACATATGATTATGAGCTTTCTTTCGGAACAACGACTTTTTGGGATTGTTTCAAATCTAATAAAAGTAGACCAAAGCAAACTCTTCGGATGTTTACTGGTATAGCTATTAATGCTTTTCAACAATTTTCTGGGATAAATTTTATTTTTTACTATGGTGTAAACTTTTTCTCGAGTAGTGGACTTCAGCACGGTTATATGATATCATTTATTACATACGCTGTTAATGTGGCATTTAATGTACCTGGCTTGTTTTTAATCGATTATTCTGGAAGGCGTACTTTATTACTTTATGGAGGCATTGTTATGGCATTAAGTAATTTCGTTATTGCTGCTGTTGGTACTAGCGTAAACTCTGTTATAGCTGATAAATTTATGGTTGCATTTATTTGTTTATTCATTGCATCTTTTTCATGTACATGGGGTAGTACGGTTTGGGTTATATCAGCTGAACTTTATCCATTAGGTGTTAGATCGAAATGTATGTCGATATGTGCAGCCTCAAATTGGTTAGTGAATTTTATATGTGCATTCATTACACCATATATCATTAATATTGATAGTCATACATCATACATTGGGCCCAAAATATTTTTTTTATGGGGAGCATTAAACACAATTGGTATATTAGTAGTATATTTTACAGTATTTGAAACGAAAGGTTTGACCTTAGAAGAAATCAATGAATTATTTGAATTTTGTCCAAATGCAATGTCATCAAAGCAATGCAATGAGGATATGCAAAGTAAAAGAGTAAAAGCTGAGCAAGAAAGAATAAAAAATTATGAGCTACAAATGAACAAAATGTCTGATTTTGTCAATAACGGACTAACAGTGAATGAATTAAATGGCATCTCGAGTGAAATAAATTGTAAAAATTCTACCAGCGAAGATACAGGCACATACATGGACGGTATAACAAACAGAGGAAGTAGTACAACTACTGCAACAAGATTCATGACCCATCTTCAAGCAAACTCGGTATCAAGCACTATGAAATATGAAACAATTAGAAATACTTATTACGATTTGGGGAACGGTTTAGAACTAAACCCACATTCTGGAGGCCCACCATCGTTACCTTCCGATTCAGAGCTCAGTGGCGAGGGTATAGAAATTGATCATGATTTCGATTATGCCGGATACACTAGTAGCAACAATACTACTATATACAATTCAGACAACGAAACCAATGGACCTACAACAGTGAACGGCTATATAGCACAACTAGTGAACAGTGCCGGAACTTCACTATCCAATTTTACTGCATCAAACCCATAATTTTACAATTTTTTACAAAGAAACACATCGCATTGGAGCATAAATTATTACCACAAAAATCGAAAAAATCTTCTATAGAGAAAACATCCTTAGCATATACCTGTATCCACATAGATACAATATAATTACAAATCATGATTCAACTTAACATTACCTTTAAATGAGACAAATCTCACTGCAACCGTACATGTACATACATAGATACATACATAGATACATAGATACATAGATACATAGATACATAGATACATAAATACATACATACAATACTTGTTATTTACTGTCATTTTACTGACACCTTACTTCCAGTAAAGGGCAATTACATATGAGTTAGTAATTATTCTTACTGTTTTTAACCCAACACCAACTTATTTCTACAATTGGTAAAACAGCACTGTGGAAATGCAATTTTTTTCTCTTTAGTATCCCGCTATCCAAAAATTGCTATTTTAGGAAATCATAATGTCAATAAAGTGTACAATCTCATATCCACCGTAAAACAATTTTTTATCTCTATTCGATTCGTAGCAATTTAGGAAATCAACATTTCCCAAACGAAAACAACACAGACCAAAAGAAAAAAGATTTCCTGTCAAGTAATTGCAAACATCGTCAAGCACGACGACGAACAGAGGCGTGAGTCCACATGGGAATGCCGGAACAATTATGTGAATCAAGAATTAAAAACACAAAAACATATAGAGCGAAAAGGAAAAAATAACCAATTATAGTATGCCAATACACTTTTCTAATGGAACACAAACCACCTAACTCAAACAGATGCTGCGAGAAAAACACCCGAAAAAAATAATAAGAAACATATACACACAAGCGCACGGAGATCACCCGCACAGCGTTTTTTGCTAACCATACACATTGTCAAGAGACATTAGGGGAACAGTCGCAAGAACAATTTATCAGAGCGCGCTGCCCGTGCCGTCTGCGCTGTCGTCAAGATTCGTCGCGCAGACCCAGAGACACATGCACACAGAAGAAAATTCTACAAGTAAAGGTACAACGCCCTTCTGCGCCATGCTAGCGCAACCAACAGCAACCATTCCAAGGCAACTAATTGCCCGCAGCAAGCTGCCTGTACTTCCCCCAAGCTGAAATCTCTCGTCCATCGTTCTCCGCTGGTTCGTGAAAAATCCTCGCATAGCACATCAAACAAGTAACAAGTAACAAGTAACAAAAACAAAAACAAAAACAAAAACAACGATATCGACAACGACATCGACATCGACTACGCAAACAACAGCACCACCAACAATGATAATAAATACTGTGTTCATTTGGGTTTCAACATCTGATAAATTTTTTCTTCTTTCAGTTTTTCGTAAATTTCGAATAATGACAACTTTCATGTTCTCGCCTCTAAAAATGGTTTTTTTTCAAATATACTTCATTTTAATTTCGTTTTTTAATTTATAATATATATATATTTATATAGATTTTAACGTAATTTTACTCATAATTTAATATGTATTGTAAGGTTCCAGGTTGTGTTTTCTTTGATTGAATAATCTCCTGTAAATTTATCTATTGGGTTGTAGATTTTATTTATATAATAATAACTCTTTTATTTATTTGTAGTTTTTAACAGGTATATTATAATTTATATATTATATCTTATCTAAAGTTTTGCTATTTTAACTTTGGTTATTACAGTTGCTTTTTTTTATTTGATATCAGAGTAATCAAGCAAACAACAAGAAATTAATTGAGTCAAAATGGGTTTATTTGCATCCAAGTTGTTCAGTAACCTTTTCGGAAACAAGGAAATGAGAATCCTTATGGTTGGTTTAGATGGTGCTGGTAAGACTACCGTTTTGTATAAGTTGAAGTTAGGTGAGGTTATCACTACTATCCCAACCATTGGTTTCAATGTTGAAACTGTTCAATACAAAAACATTTCATTCACTGTCTGGGATGTTGGTGGACAAGACAGAATCAGATCTTTATGGAGACACTACTACAGAAACACTGAAGGTGTTATCTTCGTTGTCGATTCTAACGATAGATCTCGTATTGGTGAAGCTAGAGAAGTCATGCAAAGAATGTTAAATGAAGACGAATTGAGAAACGCCGTTTGGTTAGTCTTTGCTAACAAGCAAGATTTACCAGAAGCTATGTCGGCTGCTGAAATTACTGAAAAATTAGGTTTACATTCTATCAGAAACAGACCATGGTTTATTCAATCCACTTGTGCTACCTCTGGTGAAGGTTTGTACGAAGGTCTAGAATGGTTAAGTAACAACTTAAAGAACCAAACCTAAACTTGAAATTAAATTTATTGGGTCTATAAATTTTACTATTCATCCATCCATACGATATAAATATAAATATAAATATAATACAAATCCATTACTGATTTGATAGCTTATCTGCCAACTTTTAAAAATGATACGTTTTTTTTTTCCAATTACGATTCTAGCTCATAAAATACTTTCTCCTTGTATAGTTTGCATATGATTATGTATGTATGTATCCATATATATATATATATATATATATATATATATATATATGGGTGTATGTGTGTGTATATGGGTGTGCACCTCTATAGACACGTTTTGGTGTACTTCGAATTGTGCATAAAAGCAATTAAAAGATGTCATTGACAAACAGAACATAACTACGATAACACGTCGACCTTGAAAAGAATTAAATTGCTCACAATTACCTTGTACAAATCAATAATCATGAATGTATTCACCTATATAATAGTAATCATTATAATCATTATAATCATTATAATCATTATAAGTAGGATTTTAGAATCAAGAATTTCAAGTGACTGTTCACCAACACCCAGACATCTACAGAATGTACGGGTGTTTACATAATTTCCTCTTCAATTTTTTTTTGGTTTTCAACTTTTCTTTGCAAGCCCGCTGCATTGTACGCAAATAAATAAACAGCAAACCGATGACAAAAGAAAGCAATACAGAATTATAACGCTTTCTACGTTATTTTCTAGAAAAATATTTGAGTAGCTCAGTTGATCGCGATGTAAAACACTAATGACCTTGACACACAACACTTGAACCATGCAAAAATTCATTAGCCATAATGTTTCATAATTGAAATTTCATTGAAACTTTTTTTCTATTGCATGGTGAAATTTTCAACATCAATTTAGTAATAATTTCATTTAATTGTCAAGGTTTCTACTCAACTTTCTCTGAATAATTGAATTGACTCTTGGTTTTACAAACTTATATATTCTAACTTGGTACTATCTAACAAATTTTACTTCAGTTTATTCATTGTTGTCTACCTAACACTTGCAATTCGTTCTAGTTAGATTACAATTTTATGTGTGAAAAACTTTAGTGATAAAAAAATATATACCAGTAGTTATTGCTATATAAGAGGTATAGTTTGTGATATATCAATTTAACTTCCTTCGTAGTCGATAGATCCACAGCAAAGACAGATATTCAAAATGGTATGTACACTATATTATGCTTGATTACGTTGTTCTAATATGATATTGAAATGGAGATGAATGTAAAACTGCAAGATTTGAAGTATTAAGAAACGACCAAATGTGACTTTGTGTGTTGTTTGACAGTTCACTGATGGATTATGGCATTGCAATTATTCTAAACGGTAAAGCTTGGTGGGAAATATTGAGTGAAAGTTGAAGGAATCCTGTGTTGAGAAAAAATCATGTTTGTGAGATAATGAATAAATATTTTAAGCAGATATCGAATTGACTAATAGCGGATCAAATATTCAAGTATTGTAATGTAATGGATACTTAGATTGTAGGTTGTGAATGTATTAAGTCTCAAAGGAACATTTGCATAGGTCGTGGTCAAGTACTCATATAATAAAGGATTTCTTTTCCGTAACAGAAGTTCAACTATCATATTATATTAGTAATAAAATTTTGTTTAGATTATCGTTTACTAACATAAAATAAATCATGAATAAAATCGATAATATACGATTTTAAATGTGATATAACATTTTTCACAGGCCGGTGTTAAAGCTTACGAATTAAGAACTAAGTCCAAGGAACAATTAACCTCTCAATTAGTTGATCTAAAGAAGGAATTAGCTGAATTAAAGGTCCAAAAGCTATCTAGACCATCTTTACCAAAGATTAAGACCGTTAGAAAGGACATCGCTCGTGTCTTAACCGTCATTAATCAACAACAAAGAGAAGCTGTCAGACAATTATACAACGGTAAGAAATACCAACCAAAAGATTTGAGAGCTAAGAAGACTAGAGCTTTAAGAAGAGCTTTAACCAAATTCGAAGCTTCCAGAATCACTGAAAAGCAAAGTAAGAAGCAAATTGCTTTCCCACAAAGAAAGTACGCTATTAAGGCTTAAAAACATTTAATATACTCAAATATATAAATTATTTTTTTTCATTTTGTATAATTCAGTCAGCTAATGTTTTATAGCTAAAATAAATATTTCGAACATCTAATTCAGAATTCAATTTATACTCGGATTCAGAAATACATATAAGTTTGATGATGACTATGTTTGATAAAAAACTAATCAAATAATTCGATAAAACTTATGCATACTCTTATTGTTAATAAAATTAAATAAACTATAAATGAAAAACCAAGTTAAATATATTATTATAAAGGAAATTATTAAATTTTGATAAAATATGCACGACCGAATAGTATCAGTGAAGCCGATATCGAAATGTTATTACTTTCCAGCTTTTTTATCTTTCTTAAACTGAATAATCTTTTGTTTTAAATCCTCATTAGGTATAACATCTTCTAATTTTAAAGGTGTTCTGTTAAATGGATCAGTAGAGTCACTTAAAAGATGTGCCTTGATTGTACTTCTGTCTATATTGACTTTTGAAGTTGGTAATGTAACAGGATCCTTCATAATTGAATACATTAATGGATCTAAAAATTCCTCTGGTATTTCACCATATTCTTGATCTTCTTCTTCATCTGCTAACCTCTGTTCCTCTGCATTATTAGCAAACGTCATTAATCTCATGCAAAATTCTTCGTCAACTAAACCAGTTTTTCTACCTAAAATATGAACAGCCCTAGTAAATAGCGCCTTTTTAAACGATCTACCATCTTTAGCAACTGCATCAATAAACCTATCTTCATCAGATAAATGTACAAAAACAGTTGTCAATGCTTTTAGAAGATTTTTTGGATCAAATGAATATTTCTGAGGATCTTTGACCTTTAATTCGCCACATTTAGGGCCAACTAATGATTCTAAATTATAATCCAACATGCTAGCTAACCTTCCAACAATTTCTGGACAAACAAATGCGCTTGGGATATCTTTAGAGTATAATTCAAATAATGATATAGATTTGGCAGCTAAACCACATGATGATTTGGCTTGTCTTTCAGCCGCCAGTAATTTTTTCTCTAATTCTTCTCCCTCCTCTTCTCTTGAATGGGGCAATCCTCTACTTCTGTTATCAATTTCATTCTGAATACTATGAACTTCAGACAAATTAGTTAAACCTTCATCCAACAAAAATGTTAAATCATTTAACATTCTAGCCACAAATCTTACAAAAAAATCAGAATTATGTTTAGATAAATAAATTAATTGCTCTTTAAACTTAGGAATTCTGCTGTAAATTTCTTGTAAAATAATAGAGATACTATATCTACTATTGAATTTATCATAAAATTGAGATGAAGAACCAGTTTTTTCAACAATGACATAAAAATCCAACAAAGCATATAACAAATTATTTGATACCAACTCGTTATGTTCAAATATATCCATCATAAATCCGGATGAATTATCAGAAAGTGGCATTGCTCCCGAACTTAATAGCTGAACTAACTTACCCTTTAAATGAGGATTTGATACAACCTCAGGACAACGTAAAATAACGGTCGCAAATTCTAAGAAAGAATGCATGGATGGATTTCTGAATAATGGTGAAGACTGATACTGTGTGATGTACAGTGAATAATTTATTGGTCCTTCGATTACAAACTCAGGATAGTATTTAAATGGCACTGGTGCATGTTCTCTTAGGTATTCGGCATTATCAACATTTTCAACACCTACTTGATCAGGAATCAATGGTAAACTAATCATAGCAAATGGGAATTTATGTTTAGGATCAATCACTCTTATGAAAAATGTCGATGCACCACATATGAAATCAAATATTTCTGTTTGCAATTCTTTATGTGAGAAAAACCCCTTTAATGATAGTTTCAAACTTTGAGAAATATTTAGGTTTTTTTCCATTTCCTTTAGTTGAGCATTTGCTAAATTTGCAAAGAGTGGTTGAGTTTGTACCAGTTTTTTAACTCTTTCTATCTCCTGCTTTAATCTTTTAATTTGTGGTGTGATTTTTTCATCATATAATAAAGTTCCTCCTATACCGTAATGTAAGTATGTTAATGTTAAAAAGAAACAGTCGGATATAAAATTAGGCTTACAATCTTTATCGTACTCATTATTTTTTCTAGCGTTATCATAAAATTCATCAGCTTCCTTAAAGTCACTGTTAACCCTTGTTTCATTTGTTAAATCAATAAACAAATTTAAATTATTAAAATAATTCACATCAATTTTATCAATTTTACTATATGAAACATCAAGAAATGGTTGAGAAAATTTTACTAATATTATTGTAATATTTGACATTAAAGCATTTGAAGCTAATTTAGCCGAATTTGCATGATCACCTCTACGCAAGTGATTTTTATTCACAATTGCTCCAAAATAACTTAATAAATCATTTCTGGATTCTACAGAGCCTCTTATGATTTTATCAATAATATAAAACAACCTTTCTATTACCACTTTATGTTCGGCTTGTAATGATAAATGTATTATATCTAGTTGTCGTTGGCTTTTTTCTAAAAATGCCTCGTTACCGTAATTTCTTAATGCAACATCAACATTCAATGGCGATAAAGACAATATTGGACCTAATAAAGTATTTTTTTCAAATTCATTAGCTCTCAAGGCATAACAATTATTGACAAAATTGTCTATCTTAGTGAAGATGCTGGCAATTTGTTTAAAGGATAAAAATAACTCGAATAAACTTAAAACAGTATCATATACTTTATTATCATTCAAATCAAATTTAATGAGATCTTTTCTGATATAAACGTGAAGTCCAGTGAAAAAAGAATTGACTAACTCTAATTCTGACGATTCAGAAATGGATCTTTTACAAATTTGAGCTAAAAAATCAGAATAGTTAACGTAATTTGCAATAATATCTTTAAAATACATTTGTAAGCTTCCGTTCATTGTAAACCCTTCAATTTGTAAGATAACTAAACCATAACCTACAACTAAACGGCAAATTTCCTGTAAAATCTTTTCATTTTCAGGATTATTCTTGTTTATTCTTTTGTATTGCTGGTATCTTTGATAGCAGTTATTTAAGTATTGCAAAGGATTGGTTATATATTCATTTTCAGTTAACTGGTATAACAAAGTGGCATCAATCTCGTCTAGTGAAAACCCAACACCTGGCTCATTTCCATCATCTAAATTAATAACAGAATAATTACTGTTATCAATTGGTAGTTTGGAAACTAATAAGATATCTTCGATGATTGACATAGTCCTTAGCTATATATTTTAAAGGAAAATATGTCCTATTAGGGAAAAAACTGCTTGCTAAGCTATTAAGCTAAATTTGGATCGTGTTTAAAAAAAAAATAATATATTAGCAAATAACCAAAATATAGAACCTACTAATAAAATTAAGCAATGATTGCATTATTAAATACAAATCTTTATAATCATATCATCCATTTTGTCTATTATTAAGAATTATAAATATTCTTAATTAATTCATTGTTAAGATTAAAAATATCTGAAATTTAAAATATTCGGAAAAAAAATTAAGGATATCGTAAAAATCGTGTTTTATGACTATGTAGTGGTCAATAGTTCTGTTATAAACTCTAATTGAGATACATATATAAGTGCCTATTGAGTCATATAGATTAATCGCTTTTGCTGGAACTAGGTTGATCAGACTATGGTGTCCTTTCTTAGATTTTAGTTATAAAGTGATCAAAAACGATACGTTCGTTTGGAAGTAGAAAATTCTCTATTTTTACAATTCTTTGAGTAGTATTATTCAATTGGGGAAATATCGATAGAACTATTGGGCTTATGAATTTATTTTATGTTTATTGCTGCCAGGAAAATAGGACATAAATAGGGAATTAGTACGCAGATCTTTTTTTTTTTGCATAGAGATCAAATAAATGTGTTAAATACAAGAGATATAAATTAGGTAACTTTAAATTCACAAAATGACAAACAGAGAGACTAGTAAACAGAAGAGTAAAGAGCATGTTATAGTAGGAAATGCTGAAAATCGAAACTCTATTAAGATTGCATTGAGCAATGTATTAGCAATCGGTCTGTTTCAGAAACCATATGATAGACAATTTATTATTCACATGGAGAATTCAATGTTAAATTTTATTAATTCAGAAGCACAATCCATGGAATTAGGACCTATGAATTCATACTATAGATTGCTTTCGTATCAGATCGCTGATTATCATAATTTAAAACATAATTTAATGAGTAATAACAATTCAATTATTGTATTCAAAGATAAGGATTTCAAAGCTCCCCAACATAAATACATACTGCAACATTTACAGCCTCACTTAATAAATATAAGTGACTATCAGTTGCAAGGAAATGATAGGAATCTTGAACGAAATTCTGATCTGAATCAGGAGTCGTATGGTAAACCAGAAATATTCAGTGGTAATAACATGGAAAACAAGAATATTATTCCTAAAAAGGTCAAAATTTTGAAAAAAACTCACTCGACAATTGATGTTAATAATAATGCTTCAAACGATACTTCTGATATTAATCGGGACACTTCTGATACATTATCATCAAATGCTGAAATGGAAAAAAAATTGAAAGAAATAAATTCTGAGAAAGAGAGATTAAGAAAAGAAGAGTTTTATGAACAGCGAAAAAAAGCTATTTATGAAGACAATGATGAAAAAAATGAAGACAATGATGATGATGATCAATATAATAATGAAGACTACGATGCTTCAAGAAATAAAAAGATTCCAGTGATGAAGGAACATAATTCTAAAGATATGTTTCCTCATCCTAACAATTTTGAAACTTCGAAATACCAACAAGATAGACAAAAAGGTGAATTTAGAAATTTTGCGAAAGAAAAATATAATGATAAAGAACGTTTAAAAAATCAATCTACAAAAGTACATGGATATAATGAAAGCAACAGAAAAATAAATTATAATCCTTATATTAACCAAAATAACTTCGGAACTATGTATTACAACCCTTATGGGATAAATTATGGTGCAACATACAATCAATATGGCCCACAATTATATAGCAATTACAATATGAATCATGAGCAAATAATACTTCCCAATACAACTCCTCATCCATATGGCATTTTCTTGGATCAAACAACTAATAATTCATATGTTCCCAGCTATGCCAATCAAATGGCAACACATGATGGAATGATGCCAAATTTTAATTCATATAACTTCAAACATTATTCGAAAGTCAATAACCACAATGATCCACCATTATCGAATACACCATCCGAATTTACAAAGTCTCAACGATATATTAACAATAATTTTAAAAAAGACACTTGATATCAGGGAAACTGACAAGAATATAATTGAAGACCTAAATGACACTTCCAACTGGATCAGAGAATAAAATCTAGTATATGATAAAATAGGATACTTGATTAAATAGTTATTAAAATATAATTTCACTGATTTTTTCAAAACAATTAAAAACTATTATTAGCCATAAATCTAATCTTAAAACTGAAAGCCAAAGGGAATTAACTATTAGTTTCTTTGTCAAGTACTACTGCATTTTTTAATATTTTGTTTTGTAATTTTGCTCACTTGGACCTGGCCAACAGGTAAGAAATTTTTACAAAGTAAAGCATTCGATTTTAAAGTATATGTAGTAAACTTATAATCTCTTAAACATTCGTCATGGAAACCGCATACTTCACACAGATCTAAATTGTTACAACTAAATAATATACAACATACAATGTTTTGGAAAACTATTCATAGATCCTATACTTTTGTTGAGGTTTTTTGTAGAGAATACAAGAATGGCGCCGCTTCAAAATAATAAAAAGCAGAAAATAAAAGTGACAATATTGTGGAAACTGTCATGTATTCTACAGTATCTTAATATTGATTGTATCTAGTTAGCTTTATAGATAACCTCATATATTACACTCATTGTATCCTTATCCTAAAAAAATATTTTGTTTTTTATTTGTTTTGTGGCATACTTTTTTAGTTCGAACTTCTGGTTAAATTGTATATTTTTTATGTGACAATGTTAACTCTACAAAAAATAGTAAAGGTATTAAAAATATTATTGATTTAAATCGCCTCTAATTCTTCTAATTTGGAAGAACATGGCTGAGTTGATATTGTATACATCTCTTTATGATCTATTAATATCATTCCCGAATACAGTAGGATTTAATTGTAGTGTTACTTGAGTAATGGCCAGTTGTGAAAACATTTCATATCCAATCATAAAATATCCACCGGATAATTTTCCGGACACTAGTCCAACACCAACAAAAAGGTATTATAATGAGAATTCAAATATATTATCAATAAAAGATCTAGTTAAATATGATCAGGATCGAAGGATGACAATTTCAGGAACTCTTCACAAGAAGGACAGTAAAAGAAAAACAAAAAAACAGATGTCTCAAAATAATAACAATAATAATAGTTTAAGTTTTACAGAAGATAAACTCAAATTAAGTATGGAACAGAAATTAATGAAATGGAAACCTACCGTATCAAATAATTGTAGCATAAATGGTTCAGTTATGTATATTGAAGGCAATCATCCATACCAAATAGAAACACCGTTGGTAGATTCACAGGCAAGAAATAGAAGATCGTTAACTGAAAACAGCAAAAGCAATAGAGTTTATAGAGAAAAAGGAAAAAGAGGATTTAGTATCAGTGGAGCAACAGATATAACCGATACGACAACCCTAACTAATAGGACACTGTTAGTAAATTCGAATACTAACACTGAAAGTCAATTAAACAATCCTCCATCAAGTTCCCATAGAAACAGTATGATTAGAAATTTCGACATTGAGACGCCCTATGGATTAGCATGTAATGCAACCAAAGAAGAGAAAAAGTTAGAAAAAAGTATAGACATGACAGAGTTGAAAAATATCTATCAAAATGCATACGGAATCAAATTACCTGAAGATTATTTAGAAACATTGAACTATTATCATAATCACGAACTACAGAAAACTGAAAATAAAAATAGTTCACCAACAAAATCAACAGAAGACAACTGGTTTGCTTCTTGTTTCTCCAAAATATTCTCAGTTTGTTTTTAGTAAATTAAATAGAACGATAAACTACCAACAGGTTTTTTTTATTTTTCAACAATAAAAAATAATAACACTATAATCAAATACATAATTACTTATTTACTTATTTACTTATTTACTTACTTACTTCTTGCCATATTGACATATTGACATATTCACCCAATACTTATATAATAGTAGCATCTGTTTTTTTCTCTTTAGCCTTAGAGGGGAAGTAGTTCATATATATATATATATCCATTGTCTGCCAAAAATTAAAACCCAATTACCAATCGTACCGCCAAATGACACAAATTCGTTGACTCTATTTATTGTCGCCAAACACACAGTCGCCACAGAATCGAACTTCCCCCGGCACGTTTACTGCAATACCATTTGCCGCCAACAGATCTTCGGACATTTCTCACAAGACGCACTTTCCGTCATTGCTTCCTTAACTATGACATTCGTAGGAAGAGATTTTTAATTTACATTCATGGCTTCCGTCAGAGTTCGTAAGTAATTATAATTCCGGGTAACACTATTTTCCAATCTGAAATCCTTAATAATGCAACCACGGTAAGAAAAATAATTAAAGGAATTTTATAATAAAGTTATACTTTATAAATATGTTATATTATATTAGTATGTTATTTTATTTTTGGGTTGTGTTGTTTACTGTTATATTGTATCTCTTCGAAAGAAAGAATACGGTATAAGGTGGGTGTTTGTTTTTTCTTTTGTACCTATAGGACATTTGAATTACTAAAATTTCAGTGACAACAAGGTTGTAAAAGAATAAAATGGCAGGCGCATTAGAAAACGCTCGTAAAGAGATTAAAAGGATCTCGTTAGAAGACCATGAGGAGTCAGAATATGGTTATGTCTATTCTGTCTCTGGTCCTGTTATTATAGCGGAACAGATGATTGGATGTGCTATGTACGAATTGGTGAAAGTTGGTCATGACAATCTAGTTGGTGAAGTCATTAGAATTGATGGTGATAAAGCCACTATCCAAGTCTACGAAGAAACGGCAGGTGTTACGGTTGGTGATCCAGTTTTGAGGACTGGTAAGCCATTGTCTGTCGAGTTAGGACCTGGTTTGATGGAGACTATCTACGATGGTATTCAAAGACCATTGAAAGCCATTAAAGAGAGTTCTCAATCTATTTATATTCCAAGAGGTATTGACTCTCCAGCTTTAGATAGAACTATTAAATGGCAATTCACTCCTGGCCAATATACAGTTGGTGATCATATCTCCGGTGGTGATATCTTTGGTTCTGTTTTTGAAAATTCTTTATTAGACAACCATAAAATTCTATTGCCACCAAGAGCAAGAGGTACTATTACTTGGATTGCTGAAGCTGGTGAATATACTGTTGATGAAAAAATCTTAGAAGTTGAATTTGACGGTAAGAAATACGATTATTCAATGTACCATACATGGCCTGTTAGAGTACCAAGGCCTGTTGCTGAAAAAGTATCAGCTGATTACCCATTATTAACTGGTCAAAGAGTTTTAGATGCCCTATTCCCATGTGTTCAAGGTGGTACTACTTGTATTCCAGGTGCTTTCGGTTGTGGTAAAACTGTCATTTCCCAATCATTATCAAAGTATTCTAACTCCGATGCTATTATTTATGTCGGTTGTTTCGCAAAAGGTACAAAGGTCTTGATGGCAGATGGTTCTGATAAATCTATTGAAGATATTACTATTGGAGAACAGGTTATGGGTAAAGATGGTGCTCCAAGAAGTGTAGTTGGATTACCACGTGGTAAGGAAACTATGTATCACGTCAAACATACTACTCAAGACAGAAAATCAGACGAAGCCTTTGGTTTGATGGACTATATTTGTTCTGGTAACCATAAATTAGTTCTTCGTACACCACAATTAATATCTACTACCACTCACGAATTAAAGGGCAAATTATACACCAACGTTTCTTACTTTGCCTTAGAAGATTCTGCTTATGGTCAAATTGTGAAAAGAAAAACTAAATCATATGAACATATCACCCATGGTGGTAAACAAGAAGCTTTAAGAAAGGCTTCTGAGTTTGCATTCACCCTAGATGTTCAACCAATTGATTGGGACATTGAAGCTTGTGATTATAAACATATTGGTCAAATCGTTAAAAAATCAACATATCAATTAATCAATCCAATTTTCAAAGAAAGTGGTAGTTTAAGTGACAAATTAGAAAAGCATGGCTTTGAAGGTTCTTTGGCT
The DNA here is from genome assembly GCA_003707605.2 of Tetrapisispora fleetii. Classification (NCBI taxonomy): domain Eukaryota; kingdom Fungi; phylum Ascomycota; class Saccharomycetes; order Saccharomycetales; family Saccharomycetaceae; genus Tetrapisispora; species Tetrapisispora fleetii. The sequence goes on along the minus strand of PPKB02000018.1, from coordinate 54,149 downwards.
CCTAAGATGGCTTGGTTGTTAGGTTTTTGGATTGGTAATGGTTTTATCAAACAATCAGAATTTTCTATTGATCCATTAGATACTCAAATTGTCGATCGTGTTTCTGACTATGCTAAATTTTTCAATTTAAGTACAAGCATTTCAAACCACTTCAATCGCTCTTTCAGTAAAACACAAGAGGAAATTGAAATTGTTAAATTAAAGGATGGTAAAGTCGAACTTGATGGTTCTATCATTTATGATGATGATGTTGTCGGTACACCATCGGAAGAAGAATTGATTGAAATGGAAACTCTAAATGGTAACAGAAAGTTATCAAATTCAACCTCGATTTCCACAGATGGCAATGGTACTTGGGAATTTACTGACATGTCAGTTATTTTAAAAACTCCAGGTGCTCATAAGGCTAAGAGCCAAAAGAACGTTTTCTGGAATCTTGTTGAATTATTTGGTATTAGATCCAAGAATGCACAATCAGGTGTGGACTCTTTGGAAAAGAATATCCCATATGAATTTTCTTCTGATACTTTCGAAGTACGTGAACAATTTATTGCTGGTTTAATTGATTCCAATGGTTCTGTTAAGAAGAACACAGATGGTAATGTCGAAAATGCCACTTTTGTTACTACTTTCAGAGGTGTTTCTGAAGGACTAATAAGATTAGCTCGTTCTCTTGGTATTAAGGTTGTTGCTACTGAAAAGAAAGCTATCAGCACCCTTGGTGTTAAGAACGAATTGATTTATAATATTACCTTAAGTGGTGATGCTCTTTCAAGTGCCTTAAGATTCTGTTCTCTTGAAAGAAATATTGCTAAACCAAATCCTTTCTTTAAAAGAGAAGCAGTTCCATTTTACTTCATTTTAGAGGAGCAAGATGAAGATCAATATTATGGTGTTACTCTACCAGATTCAACAGATAAGCAATATTTACTATCCTCTTTAGCTTTAGTTCATAACTGCGGTGAAAGAGGTAACGAAATGGCTGAAGTTTTGATGGAATTCCCTGAACTATATACAGAGATTGATGGTAGAAAAGAACAAATTATGAAACGTACCACTTTAGTTGCTAATACCTCTAATATGCCAGTTGCTGCCAGAGAAGCTTCTATTTACACGGGTATTACTTTAGCTGAATATTTCAGAGATCAAGGTAAGGATGTTTCAATGATTGCTGATTCTTCATCAAGATGGGCTGAAGCTTTAAGAGAAATTTCTGGTCGTTTGGGTGAAATGCCTGCTGATCAAGGTTTCCCAGCATACTTAGGTGCCAAATTAGCTTCGTTCTATGAAAGAGCTGGTAAGGCAGTCGCTTTGGGTTCTCCAGATCGTATTGGTTCTGTTTCTATTGTTGCTGCTGTTTCACCAGCTGGTGGTGATTTCTCTGATCCTGTTACAACAGCTACATTAGGTATTACACAAGTTTTCTGGGGTTTAGATAAAAAGTTAGCTCAGAGAAAACATTTCCCTTCTATCAATACCTCTGTGTCATATTCTAAATATACAAATGCCTTGAATGGTTTCTACGATAAAGAATATCCAGAATTCCCAGTGTTAAGAAACCGTATCAAAGAAATTTTATCAAATGCCGAAGAATTAGAACAAGTTGTTCAATTGGTCGGTAAATCTGCTTTATCTGATAGTGATAAAATTACATTAGATGTCTCAACATTGATTAAGGAAGATTTCTTACAACAAAATGGTTATTCCACATATGATGCATTCTGTCCAATTTGGAAAACTTATGATATGATGAGAGCATTTGTCTCTTATAATGATGAATCTCAAAAGGCAGTATCGAACGGTGCTAATTGGTCTAAGCTTTCGGAGGCTACTAAGGATGTTAAGCATGCTGTTTCATCATCAAAGTTCTTTGAACCAAGTAGAGGTCAAGCAGAAGTGCATGCAGAATTTGAAAAATTATTGACTAACATGCAAGAAAGATTTGCAGAATCCACAGATTAATCTAATTGGAAAACTGTAAAAAAACATAATTCAAGTGAAATGTGAAATTTTGAGGGTTATTGGCTGCAAGAAATTAAATTGTAATTTTTTTTGTGCTATTTGCAGAATATTTTAATTTAATTTTCACATTCACTAAATGATGATTAAAGCATGTAATGGTACTTCGTGTCTAACTTTCAAAAACAAAATGATAAAATTTTATATAAACGATAATAACAAATACTTCACCTCATATTTTTATTCAATATAATAAATAAAATAATTAAGAATTTAACTTTTTTTCTCTAAAGTTTAGTATACTTCTAGCAGTGTGTAGGACCTTGTCAATAGACACAATATCCATTGAACTTAAAATGATCTTAATACCACCTTATTTCATTGTCATAGGTAACAATAGTCTTGAATTAAAATATTTTATACATTAACATTGCAAAGGGTTTCTCGTTGAATAATTCACATATAATATGAATCACTAATATAAAAAAAATTCAACATTAAAAATCATTAATTAAATTTTTAAATTAAATTATAAACAGTACATATTCGTCGCTATCTATAACGTAAAAAATTTAAATAAGGGCAAAAGGTTTATATATTTTAAGAGCCAGTTAATCTTTACCACCCTAAAAACCAATACGATTGCTATAATATAACTATTAAAGTAACCATACTAATTAAACGGTAAAAATTAAATAAGCCATTCTCATGTTGTATTGTAATATAAATAATAGATATTAATACATCAAATTATTGAAGAATGTTGCTCGCTTATTTGGATCTGGCTCTAACCTTCCGTCTCTTTCTCTTAAGTCTTCTAACTCTCTTCTTTCTCCACTTATTACGCATATCGAAAGTCGATTTGGTTTTATTTGGATGGTTCTTCTGTAGATGAAAGAAAGAAATATCCAAATTTGAAATAATAATTATAACAATAAAAAAAATTAATTGACTTTAAATCTTTAATACTTTTTCATACAAGAGACATATTAGATATATATAGTTATTAATTTGTGAAATTTATGAATTCTGAATTAGTTGATTGCTCGAATCGAAGACGAAAAAAAAATGTTTTAGGTTTCAAAATAAAAAAATAAAGGGCATATCAACAGAATATGCCGGAGAACAAGTTTTGTGAAAAAATTCCAAAAAATTATTTCTTCAACATATAAAAAATTATTTTTACCATAACATAGGTAGGGTATAACGCATCGAAGAATAAAATCATTTTATACTACATAGTAAATTGAACGTATTGTAAGGATATAGACGGTAAGTTGAATTATTAATTGTGAGGTATAACTATTGAAAGGCTGGGTAAATCTACTTTTCATATGAAATGACGGAAAGCCGTAGCGTAAAAAAGCAGAAACAGAATAAGGAAATGGCGTGATTATTCTGTAGAAAACTGAAAAAATAATTCCACTTTTTTTTCGGTTTTACTTTTTTTCGGAATTGTTTGTTGTTGTAATGTATGGGTGTTGACAGTCTCTGAATTGGACGTTTTTAAAAATGTACGTCATTTAGTGTGGTAAATGTTGTTGTTCCGTAGTCAGTCAGTTGAAAAAACGAAAAAATAAAAAAAGAGAAATACTATTTGTGTCACTAATCCAAACGTCACACTTTTTAACAAATATTTTCAATTTCGCCTATAAGAAAATTTATAAACACTATTAATGATACCAATTACTGATATCTTTTCTAATTAATATTGATATATAATTTCTCGATTGATACAATTAAATTATATTTTTCAAAAAAATAGTGCATGAAATGACAGTTCATAGCAAAGCTAAAAATGATATTAAATATCTAAATTATTATTCGCATCATCCTACTTCGATACCACCATTTATTTTGGAAAATGAGTTTCTAAAGGAAAAAAATGAATTTATGCCTAATTATGTCAAGATGATGAATTCTCGAAATAAAGATATTTCTTTGGTATCAAATCCTTCGATCTATGAAGATTTAGAGATAGCTAATCATTGGCCTTATTTAGCTTCTGAATGGGGAGGGAAGGAAAGATTGAAGAGTATATTTGATATTCCAGATATTGATGATATAAATTTTAAGAATTTTGAAGACAAGAAACGATGGCAAGATCTTATAACAAAGATTAAAGGTCACTATCATACAAAACCTAAGAAAGTGCATACGAGTAACTTCAATAGTAATAATTACTCTAATAATAGTATAATTTGTAAAGAATGGATAAGGGATGAAATTAATAAAGAGAAAGAGCATTGGATTGGGTTTAAGAATCAACAATTAAAACAATATAAACCTATAGTTAAAAACTTCATTCTTAACAATATTATATTTAGAATTTTCTTGCGATTGGTAATTATTGGATTATGCGTATCAATTGTCATAGTAGCATCAAATATAATAACCAATACAAGAGTAGAACAAGGTTTCATAAATGAAACATTACTATTTCGAAATTATACTTTTGATGTAATGATTAATTTCTCGGATTTAATTTTCAATATTTTTTCAAATTCACTTGCCATAATTTACAACCTTTACATTGGTTACGATGAAGTAGCCGGCAGGCCTATTGGATTGAATAATCCAAGAAGTTATGCAATTTTATTGATGCTGGATTTATTTTTTATAATAGTCGAAAATGTTAACCTATCTCTATCAATGAACTATGTAATAAATACAAGGCATGCATTTAAAAGAAATCAACAACAGAATGAAAACTTGAATTCTATCGATATAACAATTCAACTAATAATTAAAACATTTTGTCAACAAGAAAAACTCCTCATAATATTAACGTTCCTATTGGAAGTAGTATGGACACTCACATTTTGCATAGGAATAATAAGAACATTAGATAAAACAAATTCAAATTCTAGTTATAATAATAGGAATGGTCCAGTCAAAAAAAGAACTACATTCGGCAATTAATAATCTACTTGGAAAATAGGGAACAATTGTATCCAATATATATATATATATAGTAATGACAATATATTTATTTATTTATCTAATTCTTTACTTATTTACATGGATATTATTTTTTAATTTATTTTTTTATGTAATTTGTAATGGGAATATAGAACTCACTTACAAAGACTCCCCAGTAGCAGAGTCTCGAGATCTGTTAATGAATTGGGCTATAACCTAATATTAACTGCGGGGGTTGTTAATATTACGTTACCATAGTCATTCATTATGAATTAATTAATCTATTCATTATGACTACACTATTATGGTCATAATGAATAGATCTGTCTGTATCTTCACGTATCCCTTAATTTACCCTTAAATTAATTTTCTATCGGACGCAATATTTTTTTATGCAACAAGAATATTTTATGGAACGGGGAGTAAGAGATCGGTAACCAGAGGGAAATGCACGTCGCTCCTCACTCGCGTTTTTCATTACTGAAGAAAAGATATGAGGGGTAGAGGAGAAAATATAGGGTAGGAGTATGGGATACACGTATGAACAAGTAGCAACATTTTCAGTGGGGGAATTGAATTGGGTTTTATTTCTACAGATTTTAATTGGAGCAAATAAATTACTGAAGTTTAGACATAGCGGCAGTTATTTCCTTAAATGTGTGTCCGCATAATTTTAAATATTTATATATATATATATGTGTGTATATAGATATAAATTGATATGAATATTTTTGTATGCAAATACTTACGCACATGTTTTGGTCATACTTAACTATCGATATAGTTTTATTAACCTTTTCTTTAGAAACTTGATTGAAGTTATAGAGTAAAAGAAAATATAATATATATTCCATTGATATAAACAAATAAGAGTTAAGACGTACACAATGCTATCTCGTTCATTAGTTTTAAAGAGTTCTGTTAAAAGAATACAACCCCTAACATACATAAGACTTTACACTGAAGGTGCTACCGGTGCTCCTAGAGCAGAAGGTGGAGGTGATTCATTTACAAAGAGAGAAAAGGCTAATGAAGATTATTTTGTTAGACAACATGAAAGAGAACAGCTTACTCAACTAAGAGATCAATTACAAAAACAACAGAAGAAGTTGGATCAAATAGAAAACAAGCTTGAACAACTTTCAAAGTAGTAAAATACTTCAAATTTTCAATATATTCATTTTTTATAATTTACTGAAATGATACATCATTTTACAAAGAAAGAAAACAAGAAAATTAAAAATCTAGGAAAAGTTATTGTTCTAAATTCCTTTTTTTTTCAAGATTTACAACATATATTCTTAATTTAATATTACCCAATGACGAGCATGTATAGGTAAGAAGAAACATATGTAGAATGTATTCTAGATAGAAGTCTCTATATATACATATAACGTTGGTAATAAAATATTCATATCATCATTAACCGGTTGTTATTCAATAATCGTCCATTTCATAACAATGTAAGATATTTACATAGTTACATGTTGACATTTTGATAAACTAATATACATCGTATGCTTAGTCACTTTTAAGTAATTGAAATTCATGACATTTTTATAATGTGAAAAATGCCACAGAAGGCTGAAAAGAGTAAAATACTATCATAACAAGATACTATTATCTTAATGTTATTGTTTAAAGCATAAATTTAATCTGCTGCAAAATATGGTCTCGAAAAAAAATTGTAGAGTTTCATTTCGAGTCTCATTGGTGTGAGGCTTAATGTTTCTTAAAAATGGCCAATCCAGGAGTCGATAACCGTGGTGCAACTATGAATAATCCAATTGTTTGCAATATTAGTATCCTCTGTAAAAAAAATTTTAATTATCGTGATATGAACGCCAATCCAACAAGTAAAAAAATAAGATGATGCAATGATTGTTATTCGTATTTTTTATTCAACAACCAGTAAACTCCGATTAGATTCACCTAGTACACAATATATTTCTTGAATGGTCAAACTGAATAGATAAGTATTGGAGTATTTAAATACAATCATGATCATATTTAAAGAGCATAAACTTGACAAGAAGCTAGATTACGAAAGATAGATTATATATTTTAAGTGATCTTTGTGAGTATTATAAACCTTGGTTATTATAATAGTTGTAACAGTTAACTATTACAAAATCGATATACATATGACAGTATTTTTTTTTAACTAAAACTAATTAAATGAATTTTAGTTGAATCATCGTTAAAGTCTTCGAGAAGTTCCACTATTGAACAATGCTAAGACCTCTTGATTTTAGATGCAAAGCGTAGTAATAATATAAACTCATATTTGTATACTTAAGCATCGAGGACAATATACAAGCTTAACATAAGCTCAAAAAAAGAATGTTTTTCTACAAATCTTATGGTTCAAGTGGCAATCTACTAATCCTTACAAATAAGAAAGCTGTCATGCAAAAATATGTTAGAAAAGAATGGCTATATCATTTTAATTAAACATACTACTACAGTGCCTGCATTATAGAAAAAACTATGCCTCACTTAGGGGGTAACATTGATTTCCAGTTTCCACCCTCAAAGTCAAAAGGAAAAATGTATATTATTTCGACTGTAGAAGGTTTAGTATCTAATGACGAAACGCCAGTATGAGACCATTATAGTACTATGATGTGAATTTTATTTATTTGTTATGAACAAACTGCTGCCATCCACGGAGCTGAAGAAAATAATATCCATGACCTGTTTTTTCTCTGGCAGCCTAAATGGGCAATTGTATATAAAAAATTCTTCTTGGACATGCACAAAATATATCAGAATTAGAAAATCAAGTCTAATGCCATACCTTTCTGTTCACATTAACAACTGAAGGTAAAGTGCTAACACTTTATTTGTGAGACTTTTTCTAACTGACTAAGTGTGGTGAACTAAAAAGCTTTTTTATGATGGCTGAATGTTAAGTTTGTTATATTGATTATTTGCAGAAATGCTCCATATGGTCTGAAATAATTACGTATGAGCAAGGAAAGCCATTGTGTGCTGGAGAGATAATCATGGTTTCTAGTAGCATGCCTACTGCTGTTGACTGAGCTATAAGGCTATGTGAAAAAAAATTTTCAAATTAGTTGTCTGATCAGAACATAAAGTTATTTGTATCTGATGTCTGCTTTTTCTTTTTCATATTTCTTTTCTTAGCATACCAATTAAGTAATAATTGCTGATTGAGTTTCCGATAATTTTTATTGTAGTGCATATCCGAAGAGAAAAGAAAAATAGGAGGCAACACAAAAGAAAATTTGCAGTTAAATAATATTAAATTGCAAATTCCATTAATCGGTTTATTCTTTGAGAAATACACTAAAAAGAAAGAGGAAAATTGATCGGAACTCAAATATGCAAGCGAATTTTCTACCAGTATCAGTTATAAACCGTCTGTTAAAAACACCGAAATGCATGAATTTATGTAATTAAATCCATCATAATAGATCGGAAGAGAGATATAAACAGAGAAAGACAGTAAAAGACGATAATTTCTCAATCGTTCATGATCTATATTTTTAAAAAATTATCAGATAGAAATCTTAGGAATAAGTTGACAAATTGTATTTAATTACTAATCAAAAAAAAAAAAACAAGATAAGCAATTAGGAGGGAACGTTATGTATTGCCAGTTACCATTGGATGGTAATAATCTTACGTTGCTATTATATTCTTCCTTATAAAATAGCATGGTGTTAATACGCAGAAGAGTTTCTTGTAATAAGAGAATTATTGATTGGTTCTATTGCAGCGAAATAGAACATCTTAAAGAAATTATATGATGGATGTTTTGATCTAGACAAAACCAAGAGACTACAAAAAGGATTTACATTTTTTGAGAAATGACTTTGACGGAAAGACACCGTGATCTATTTTACATAAATATTTTACACAGATGGGTGCCGTAGCCCCAGAAAGAGGACTATCATAAACTATAATTATGTCTATATCCATGTGATATTTATTCGTGCAGTGTTATCATTGTATTTTATGAATCTTTGGTTCGGGTTTTATCATTACTTCATCAAGTTAATTAGCCTGAGAAAATTTGTATTGTTTAATATCGAGAAAATCTGTTAGATACTTTAATTTCTATGTAAAATGTTTCTAAAATGATCCCAAATCACCTCATTTTTTGTTTTAATAGATTTTTCTGAATACGGTAATGCCCAAAGAAGTCCAGATGATTTTGGAGACAATGGTTCGTAGATATGTCGTCATCTAAAAATGAATGCGCTTACTTGCAGCGCAAAAAATAGTGCATTTTGGATTCTTACTTTTTTTTTCTTTTCAAAGCAAATGAGCAATTACTACGTAATTTTCTTTGTGGACAAATATTGCTATCTGTACTTAGCCTCAAAAAAATGACAAGTTAATTTGTTCGGCATTTTTATTCTCACTTAATTCTGATGTGTATATTACTGCATTAATTGTTGGTGTGATGTTTCTCCTTAATGTAAGGGTGAGAAAAAGCCTGACAAAACAAAGCAGATATCTCCAGCTTACTATCTGACCTAAAATAATCAGATTTAGTATCAATACGTTAATTTCTGAGATAGATTTTCCCAAAGAGTAATTATTTGTGTTACTTTTTTCTGTTTTTCTTACATTATTTCCTTTTTTATCATTTCATCATCAATAACTTTACTGCAGGGAAATTTCATTAACAATAAGAGTACTGTACAAATACTCAACTTTCTATGGCAACAAATTTTATAATAAACCTGAGAAATCCCACAGAGTGAAAATGAAGAGCATTAAAACTTAAATCCTTTGTACTGAAGTAAAAATTTATACCTGAAATTAAAAATAAATACTAAATGCTAAAATAAAAATAAAAAGTTCGTTAAATTTTGACAGTTAGTATATTTTTAGGTTCCTAGAAATATTTATATATATAGCATTTGTAGACTTCACTTTTAGAAAATAATATGTATAATTAATATCTGATATAGTAAATTATTGAGATCTCAGTATTTTTTTAGTTTTTGAGTAGTATGCTTAATATTAATTTACTGTAAGCATTCTTTTATTGGGAAACCATAGACTGTTTATTTAATTATAATATAGTATTGATTTTATTATATGTTATTACATCTTATTGACTATAACTAAACAGAATTAACTAATATCGAGGAATTACAGAATAAGTTTCTTAAGTAAATCGATTTAGCAGTGTATTCACTATACATTAGTTTATTCTTATTGCCTGGTTTAATAAAGGTTATATGAGTACACGAAAATACACAAAGAAGCAAGCATACATATACACACAGATTTAAATATATGTGTATATAACAACATAGGAACAGACAAACATTATAAATATGAGTTTAATAACTGATACTAATAGTAACAATAATGAGAGGGAAGGGAACGGGAATAAAAGAAATGCCGAATTGGCAGAAAAATCTAATGATTCTATTATAGCTAATAGAAATAAACTAAGGAAACTATTACCATTTCATTTAGCTACTCCAGAAGAACCAGAAAGAAATTTGATCAATACAGATAGTGCTACAGCACAAATAAGAAATTCACTTGATGATTCAAGCATGAAGGGTACTTTATTAAACGATACAATTAATTGCATGCATGAAAACTCAGGCACAGGGCCTTCATTGTGCGAGACAAAGAAATTAAAACTTTCTCTGTTAAAGACAGTAAGAGATCTGAAAAAATATAAAGAATGCGATGAAAAGGATAAAGATATAGATATTGATAATATTATTAATTTATTGAGTAGATCCTTGACTGCAGTATCACACTGGACTTTACAATCACAATTATCTTCACTCGGAAAAAATACTGAATTCAAAGACACTAATGAATTGGTTGATGAAGAAATAGATAAAACAAAGGTAGAAAATTCAGAAAGATTTTTAAGGAGTTCTCCTGAAATTTTTTTGAAAGCTCCTTCAACATTAATGAAACCTTTCAGTAAAGATGCTGAAGTTGAAGAACCAATAGTAATTTTAGATGATTTCCCAATAATATATTCTAACAAAAAAACATCTAAATTATCTAAATTCACAACTTCGAGGCGGTCTTTATCTGCAAATGACAATTTGTTAGCAAATAAATATCCAAAAACAATTAAATTCAATTATAATAAATATAATCAAACAAGGACAGTTTATCAAAAATTAGAAAATAAAATGAAAGTCAAAAAAAATATTGACCCATTTCAAACCCCATGTAATATAATGTTAATGAATTCACCTCCAAATGAGTTGGAAGATCATAAAATGATTAGTAAGAATGCATTTAACAAAAAAAAATCTGAATCACTGCATTTAATAGAATCAAATAAACCTCATCCAAGAATGAGAAGGACAAGCGATAATCCAGCAAAAAATGGATATATAAGAGTATTTCATTTAAAGAAGATTAAATCATGATATATTCCACATTTACTGTTTCACTATAATAAAAATGAAAATTTCTATTTTCTTTACTAAAAAATGGAGTCAGATTATGATTTGTGACAAAAATAAAAAAAATAACTGGATATCCTAATAATAAGCATAATAATTACTAAATTTTCAATAGAGGACATAAACGAACATAATAAGAACTTCAGGCATCTTATTCTATTTTACTTTTAAATTAACTATGATATTTAATAACTGCCGATATGTAACTATACCACTAGACACTACGAATAAAGAATAACAATAAGTTCTTTTAACAAGTTTATAATCATTTTCTATTTTTCATTATTATATGTAACTTACCTTTCCTTATTATGGTAAATGTTTGAAACAGAAGACTGTAAAAACATTTCTGGTCATGTGATCTTGAAATACTCGTTTTGAGGTTTTACATATATCGTTTTACATAGTATAAGACGTTTGAATCTGTAAGTAACATAATGATAATGTAACTAAACTGCATATTAACCTGAAGCAATGATATAAAATAACGAATATTTTGTCTTTGTTATAATTCAATACTGAACTATTGATTTCCCTTGTTAAACTATTTTAAATAAAAAAATATATCATTCATTATTATTTTAACAATCTATCTGATTTATTTTACAGTCCATTAAAAACATTGATCCTCAATAAATAAAAATTCAATAATAATGGTTCGAATATGGCATTTGGCAGAATTTTATATGCCTCTATTTAGTTCAGCTAAACCAGGAGTTGTAATTCCATCGATAATTCTAGCAGGGGGGATATATATTTCAATGTACTTAACGTCCTCTTTTTTAATAACACATTATTACAATGACCCTAACATGTTTGTACCCAATGCACAAGATTATTTTAGGACATTATTATTAGGTATGTTTTCACCATTCTTATATTATTTCATAAAAAAAATTTTGTTTAATATAAAAAACCAGCAAATTATCCCAAATATCATTATCGACTTTCCACTAAATGATGTTTATATGTTTTTGTTAATAATATGTTTAGCATATCCACAAACTCAAGATCTTTCAAATAGGTCTGAAGGCAATGATCCAGACTATGCATCATCAGAATGGCATATAATTCCAAGGCAGTCTTACTTATTTGGAATTGCCTGGAGTTTAGGTGAGTTTTTAATTTCTGTTTGCACGAATATTTTCTTATATGAAGAGGTTAATGAGGAAAAAGTTGAGGATGAATATGAAAATATAATAGAGAGCACAAATTATGACAATAATTATAGTGGTAATCAAAATGATTTATTAGCACCAAAAAGTAGAAATGAAATTACGTTGTCACAATGTTTAAAAGTTAGAGAGAGTTCTTCAACACTATCTAATAATGTGTATTCATCGTTAAGTGATACTACTAATTCAACTTATGAAAGTACCAGCAATAATGGAAATGGACAAGTTGTGAACAATGACGGGAAAAAAGAGTTAAATAAAAATGAAGCTGAAAATAAAGTAATATTAGTAAACCCCTATGATAATTCAATCATCATAACTACAAGCAGTGGTCAAAAAAAATTGAATGAGCAAAGAAAACATAAATTAAATAATGATAGCAATATGTCAAGTGGTGAACAAAATTCTCTGCCTAACCAAAGTGGAGTAGACAAGATTCATTACTTTTATAGTATATCATCAACTGAACAGTTTCTGAAGCAATTAGTTGTCATGACCTTAATTTTATTCAATAATATAATGTTATCGGTTGGTCAAAGCTTAATTCTGTCGATATATTTTATATATGTAAGGGGACATGAGAACTTATTTACTAAAGCTGTAAACTATTTCGGACAAAGAGACCTTTTAACGTTTTTAATATATGTTGTTATTCCTCTTATTATCATAGACTTATTATTCAGCATATTATTATTCTTTTGGAGAGATTTTGAATTTCTTCTTGAAAATTATAAGGATCTAGGGGATGAAAATGATGCATTTTATGATAATAGTGAAAATGTATTACTTAAGCAAAGTTTACTACAAGATTATACCAATTATGGAAGCAATAAAAAACATCCAAAAGTACGTTCGTTACTTGACTTGTATGGATACACGGATATCGACAATAATAAAAATTATCAGGATTTAAATAGAAACATTAATAGTAGAGACAGTAATACTTTTGATATGGATAGAAATTACAATATCACTTCAGGAAATGGCATTAATCTAAATAATAACTACCAATTAAATACATCGAATAATACCATTAGTATGGATGGTTTAATGTATTCTGATTCTACATTTTACATTCATGAGGATTACAATTCCAGTGAACCAAAATTTGTAAGAATTATTAGAAAAGGTACAAAACTTTGGAGAATTTTAGGTGAAAATGATATTTTCATATTCGCCTTTATTACAATGTGGAGTGTCTCCATCTTCATTGGAGGCCTGCTGTGTGCTGTTTATCAATAGAACGGAAAGTAAAAATAAATAAATATCATCTACATATATGTGCATAAATAACAAATTAACACAAAATCTCAAGAAATATCTCTATTTTCGTCTGTAGTACAAAATAGACTATTCAGCATCTCTCGAGAGAACCATAGCTTTACATAATACAAACCATCATCAGTCAAACCCTCCCTTGAGAAGCCATTAGCATAAATTATCTGACACAAAAATAATTCATTCTGAAACGTTACCCTCATCTTGTCTCGAACCTGTGATAAATTCATAGACTATCAAACATCTTTCTAACTAATGTCATGAAGAGCATCACTCCGACAAGAAAATTGTCCGGGTAAAATCACATTATCCGATATGGCAAAGCTACCAGGAAAAAAAAAGCCCACAAAGAAAACATTCTCAGAACCACCACACAAATTCAGTAGTGAATATCATGAAAATATGAAAACACTATCCAGTAAAACTACGAAAAATGAATAGCGCACACCCAATTAGGGTGTTATAGGTGTTCGAGAACGGAATTAATTAATTGGCAAGTTTCTATATTAGAAAATGCCACGAATATCTAACGGCTTTGCAGCAATAACCATATTAGGAAAGTAACATTTTCATGTTTATTTCTTTTCTGAGTTGAAAAACAAGCAACTATATTTCGAGATTTGGTCTTGTCCAGAGAAATCTCCGAACGACACATCCATTATGCATGAAATTGCTTGCCCACTCTCTACCGTTACGTATTTGTCAGTTTCCTGGATTATGTGTTATTACATGCTATTATGTGGCAGTAACTGAATTTTGTTTCGAGCTAAAAATAGTATGGCAGGGTTGTATGCTGTGCAGAAACCATTTCACATAATAGCCCTGATTAAAAGTAATACTGCGATGGACAGGAAAAAACATTTAATTGGGCTGGCTGATCATTTTGCAATGAAGGAAAAGAATATTTGCAGTAGGTTGAAGCGCTAAAATTAGTTAGTGTCAATCACGTAGACGTTTCATGTTATTGGTTTTTCCAAGACACTAACTTGATCTAATCATTTGGTACTCTTAGAAAACCTTAAGCAACTATTTTGATTTTACTTGCCTTTTGATTTTTTGATTCGTTATTTTTCAGTTATAGTATGGCTAATATTTCAAATGCATTCTTATCATATATTTATATATATATATATATATGTAAGTGTGTGTGTGGAAGTGGGTGTGTGTGTGTGTGTGTATTTATGTATGACTTCTATTAATTCTTGATGGCTTCTAGTCATCGGACTTTCTCTTGAAACTAGAAATAATTGACCAAACAATTATCAAGTCATAGTGTAAATACAATTAATTACTTTCAGCACATTATACTTTTTTTCTCATTATTTACCTATCTTCACAAGTTTTGTATTGACTAGATTGAAGATATTAAATCACATTAAAAATTAATCAAAATAAATAGCTATATCAAATCATGTCCGACTATGAAGCTTTATTAAAACTAAATAAAACATCGATCAATAAAGAAATGATTAATTACATTTGTGAGCTAACGGAATCTATCATAAAAGTGAAAAGCAGTAACAGCATGGTGGCTATAGCATTACCTCCTCCTCCATTAGCTAAATTCATTAAAACTATTTGTGTTAAGTCAAGTGTACAGACTCCAACTTTAATGGCATCAACTGTCTTATTAGAAAAATTGAAAAAAATCATCCCTGCAAATGTTCATGGTATTGAATCTACCAGACACAGAATTTTCTTAGGTTGTTTGATTTTATCTGCAAAATCATTAAATGATTCATCACCTTTAAATAAACATTGGGCAAAATATACAGAAAATTATCTTAGCTTGCGTGAAGTTAATACCATCGAAAGAGAATTGTTGAATTATTTTGATTGGGATGTCAGAATCACATTGGAAGACTTATATTCTTCTTTGGCATACTTACTAAAACCAATTAAACAAAACATGATGATGAAACAGAGAGAAAATTATTTGTTAATGGGCATCCCATCAGTAAACGCACCATCTGTTGAACTTCAAGATCAATTTTCATGCATTAATCAACATAATAACATTACTATAGAAGAGACAAAAACTTCTTTGTTACCTTATTCTCATTCTGAATATTCGTTACCTTCATTATCATCTTTCCAGTCATATATAGATAAGAACTTATCTCCATTAAGTGTTACAAGTAGCTTTAGTGAGGAGGATGATATTTGTAATAATACAATTGAAATAATCGATGAAGTTAATTCAAAACACGTCGACATCACACAAAACAATAAGGTCAAAATTAAAAGATCTGCAGCATTCCATTCATTCTTTTAATATTTAGTATTCACTAATATAAAGAAGCCATTCATTATTCACTGAACTATGCATCCATTTATATATATATATATATAATTCATCCTAATTAATTAAAATTTAGCAAATATAATTTTTTTAACTAACAATTACAGTAATATAAGTGTTACCTAGAAATTTAGTAGATCAACGTAACAGAAAATAAAAATCATCAAAATTTTACATACTTAAGTTGGTTTTAATAAATAACATTACCACTTTACAAAAAAAACGTAACATAACTAATTACTACTTTACTTATATGTAATTATATTGAACACTTAACATTCCTATATACTCCAATACACACTCCAAACTAACTGTATAAGTCATCTTCTTCTTCGGCAGCGCCGGAAGCAAAATCAGCACCAGAAGTACCGCTTGCATTATTGTCAGCAGTATTGTTCGTAGCTGAAGTTGAATCACCGAAGTTGAAATTACTAAACTGACCTCTAGATGTCTTCATTTGTTGGGAATATGCTTCATAACGACGTAGTTCAGCATCAGAAACAGAACGTTTAGCAGTCTTCATAGCTTCAGCAAAATGTTCTTTTGTAATGTATGGAACTGGATCAATTTCTTCTTCTTCTGGTTCTTGTTTGACATCAGACATTTCAACATCCTCCTCTGGTTTGACTTTTTTAGCCTCAGCAATTTTGTGGGCTTCAATAGAGTCTTTAATGGCGAATTTTGCAGCTCTTTGAGCAATGTATGATAAATCAGCACCAGAGAAACCTTGTGCAGCTTTGGCAATAGCAGGTAAATCTAAGCCTGGTTCTAATGGAGATTTTCTTAATTGAGCTTGTAAAATAGATAATCTACCAACTTCATCAGGAAGTGGAACATAAATCAATTGATCTAATCTACCTGGTCTTAGAATAGCTGGATCGATTTGATCTGGTCTATTTGTTGCACCAATAACAAAAACATTCTTCTTTGCATTCATACCATCCATTTCTGTTAACAATTGGTTAACAACTCTATCGCCAACATTATCTTGGGAATTACCTCTAGCTTTAGCAATGGAATCTAATTCATCCAAGAAAACGACAGTTGGTGCAGCAGCTCTAGCCTTATCGAAAATGTCACGAATGTTGGACTCGGATTCACCATACCACATACTTAATAATTCTGGACCTTTCACTGAAATGAAATTTGCAGAAACCTCAGTAGCAACAGCTTTAGCTAGTAACGTCTTACCAGTACCTGGTGGACCATAGAACAAAACACCTTTTGATGGTGATAAACCGAATTTGGTATATTGGTCTGGATGTAAGACAGGGTATTCTACAGTTTCTCTTAGTTCTCTCTTGATATCATCTAAACCACCAATGTCATCCCAAGTGACATTAACACTTTCCACAACAGTTTCACGTAAAGCGGATGGGTTAGAGTTACCTAGAGCAAATCTGAAGTTGTCCATAGTAACACCTAGAGAATCTAAAACTTCAGCATCTATTTCATCCTCTTCTAAATCAATTAAATCCATCTTTTCACGAATTTGTTGCATGGCAGCTTCAGAACATAAGGATGCAATATCAGCACCAACATAACCGTGAGTCTCTGCAGCCAAAGTTTCTAAATCAACATCATCAGCTAATTTCATGTTCTTAGTATGAATACGTAAGACTTCTAATCTACCAGTAGCATCTGGAATACCGATGTCAACTTCACGGTCAAATCTACCAAATCTTCTTAAGGCTGGGTCAATAGAATTTGGTCTATTGGTTGCAGCGATAACGACAACATTAGATCTTGCTTTCATACCATCCATTAAAGTCAATAATTGAGAAACAACTCTTCTTTCGACTTCACCGTTTGTCTTATCTCTCTTTGGAGCAATTGAATCAATTTCATCAATGAATATAATTGCGGGAGCATTTTTTTCAGCTTCTTCAAAGGCTTTTCTTAAGTTCGATTCGGATTCACCAGCCATTTTTGACATAACTTCAGGACCATTGATTAAGAAAAAGAAAGCACCAGTTTCGTTAGCAACGGCTCTAGCCATTAAAGTTTTACCAGTACCTGGAGGACCATACATAAGAACACCTCTTGGTGGCTTGATACCTACAGCTTTGAATAATTGTGGATGTCTTAATGGTAATTCAACCATTTCTCTAATTTGAGCCATTTGTTTTCTACAACCACCAATATCATCATAACCAACTTCGTTCATGTTATTTTCTTCATCTTCTCTATTAATTGGCTCACCTTCCCAATGGATCACGGTATCTTGAGCAACAACTGCAAATTCATCAGGTTCAACATCAACAACTTTAAATTCCACTTGTCTCATACCACCTCTGACAACAAAATGGTCACCTTTTCTAACAGGTCTGTAAGCTTCAACAAAGTATGGCTTTAAAAAAACGTCAAATAAGTTACCCGTTATACCTTCAATAGTATCAGCAATTGGTAAAACAGAGATTCTAGTGGCATATTTAATATCTGGACAAGGATGAACGGTAATCAAATCACCTAATCTAATTCTTAGATTGTTTCTAACAATACGGTTGACTCTACAGATACCATCTTCCAAATCATCATCAATCAAAACAATCAAAACAGTATCCTTTCTCTTCTTACCCTTAACTAAAACAGTATCACCTCTAAATAACTCCAACTTATCCATAGTATTAGAATTTATAGCAATAACAGAATTGTCATCATTCACTGCATCGTCAACTAACAAAGCATTGTCCTTCTTCTTGGACCTCAAAATAGCAGTGGCGGTCCTGTCTTCATCCTGATGCTCAGCACCAGAGGCATCTAATAACGGTTTCTTCTCTTCTCCCATTCTCAAAAAATTACGAGTACCTCTTAACTTGTTGTCTTTTCCGGAAATTAAGCTCTTCAAACTAACTATAAAGAACAAAACCAACAATAAATTGTTTATATATATATATATATATTACATGTTTTATATTCCTTGTAACAATTATAATCCTTGAATTTTTTGGTACGTCTTATATGCCTTTCTTTTTTATACAGTGCGGAACACGCCTAAAATGGATTTGCCACCCACGCTCTGCGGCTGTATCTGAGCCAAAAAATACCCAAAGTTACATATCTGAGATATCTGAACGATAACCGTGGCGCTACCATGCATGAATATTAATCTATTCAATAACCATTGACATCTACTTAGCCAGTAATAAGAGGTTTACAACAGTTGTATTTAAAGAATTGAGTTGCGTTATCGATGGAATGCTGGGGGAAGAGTGGTGGTGTTCGATGGAACAGGTCAAGCAAGGGTGGAAGACGTTGTATTAAAAAAAAAAATGGAATTCTGTGTTTATATTTGTATATAAGAGAATGATCTAGTTGTGTGACAAACACTTTGTGTTTTGATCTTGAATTAGGAAGCAATGATATATAGAATAGGGATTTATGATCTGTTTTTATTTATATATATATATATAAATTAGTTCAAAGATTCCAATTTCTTTAATAACTCTTTATGGTATTTACCTAATTTGTCGAAATCGGTTTCTTGTGCAGGCCAACCCACTATTAGACCGGATTCTTTATCAAACTTTGGAATCAGGTGGAAATGGACATGGTCTACTTCTTGATGTGCTAATCTACCGTTGTTTTGAAGAATGTTGTAGCCTACACCGTCGGGGCCATCGTTGTCGATGCCTAAGGCTT
Organism: Tetrapisispora fleetii; assembly: GCA_003707605.2. Lineage (NCBI taxonomy): Eukaryota > Fungi > Ascomycota > Saccharomycetes > Saccharomycetales > Saccharomycetaceae > Tetrapisispora > Tetrapisispora fleetii. The sequence goes on along the minus strand of PPKB02000018.1, from coordinate 34,440 downwards.
TGGTCAATTTCTTGCCAATTGGTAAAATGTCAGCTAAATACTCATCTGGGATGTTATGTAGCTTTCCTCCATGGTTTTTTGGGATAATTAAAACGTGACCTTTAGACGTTGGTTGAATATCTAAAAAGGAATAGGTATATTCGGTTTCAATTAGTTTAAACGATGGAATTTCACCTATATAGAACAAAAAACAAAATTGTTAGTAAAAAATTCAATGAGAAACTCAGTGGATACACACAGAGAAAAATAAAGTCGGAAATAGTAAATTATAAAGCATACCTTTAATAATTTTGCAAAATATGCAAGAAGCATCGTGAACAATTTTAGCTGACATGTTTGAAGTATTACCTTAGGTGACACTGATTTTCTGAAAGTGGAAGAGAATTAATTACAAAGAATCTGTTAAAATCCTAAACTATAAACTATTCGATTAGTTTATTGTACAATTGTCAATCTTTTATAGGTGTGTACAATTTTATTAAACTGTAGTATTCAATTTCAATATTAAGAATTTGTTAATATTAAGGGTCTTGAAACTGCAAATGGAGGGTAAGACGTCATACAACAAACCTTAATCATTATAACAAGAGTCTCGTTACATGAAATGTGCCTCAAGAGAAGCCTTCTTATGGTAATATAACAATGTGTAAGTATCGTGGTTATTCTTTTTATTGCTAGGTTTATTATTAAACTTGGTAATATAGCCATTTTAATTGTCCAAATGATTAATCTCAGTTGATGGATATTAATGTTTTGTTTTAAAAAAAACAATGAAATTGTTTTTCAACTAACCTAACACAGAGTAAAACATAAAATTAAGTCACATTATATAAATAAGTACGTACAGAACTTCCTAATAATTACATCCGATTACCATTCTTTCGCTAACAAGACAATACTTGAATAAGAAAACGTACAAAATCTACTTAGACACCAGTATTTCTCACTGCAAGTCTACATATACGCACCAACCTATATATTCTGAATTTGTGACCGGATTTTAAGTCATACAGAATAAGGAAAGCTAATTAAAAATGTTGCAAGTAGTTGAGATCAGCAATTGACGGCATCTAGTTGTACCAATATAGTGTTCAGGATCCGTATTCTGATGCTAAAGTATTAAAAATTTGTTTACAATGGGGTTTACACAGTATTCATACTTATTAGCGTGATTAAAATGTAAAATTTAAAAACGTCAACTGTTTAAGTAATAAAATTAATCGCCCTGAAAATAATTATGATAAATTATTTTTACGATTTGAGTAAGAGTCATGCCTGATATAAAAACGGTTATAAAAAATGGAGCTATATACTTCATGTATCGTCATTGAATATCTGATCATTACTAATAGTAGTTAGCTTGTAAGGGAACAATTGAATTAAGCTGTTAGAAGAGGAAAAAGATATTGACGATGATTAAATCAAGCTTGATGAGAACTAGTGCTAAATCAACCCAATTGTTGGTTCAACAGTATGTTAGAAGATCAAGGTTTCATTCTATATCATACAATCAATTTAATTATGAGTTATCTTCTAATAGGGATTCTAATAATCCTTTGTGTCAAGTTCATACAAAATTATCCACTGTTGAAACGGTTAGAAATCATAAATATTATTCAACTAAAAGTCAACCAAGATTCACTAGTGATATTTATCCAAACGTTAAACGTAACCCTGTTTATAAAAAGATAGATCAAAATGACATAAACTATTTCAATTCAATTTTATCTCCATCAGAGATTCTGCTTGCTAATGAGGTAAATAATTTGGAATCATTTAACGAGGACTTTATGAGAAAATATAAAGGTCAATCAAAAGTGGTTTTGAAGCCAAAGACTGTAGAAAAGGTGTCCAAAATCATTAAATACTGTAACGATAATGAAATTGCTGTGGTTCCACAAGGTGGTAACACTGGTTTAGTTGGTGGTTCAGTTCCTGTTTTTGATGAAATTGTCTTATCAATGAATAACTTAAATAAAATTAGGGACTTTGATCCTGTCTCAGGAATTTTTAAATGTGATGCCGGTGTAGTTTTAGAAAATGCTGATAACTTTTTAGCAGAACGTAATTACATTTTCCCATTAGATCTGGGTGCTAAGGGTTCTTGTCATGTCGGTGGTGTCGTTGCAACAAATGCTGGTGGGTTAAGATTACTTAGGTATGGATCCTTGCATGGAAGTGTGTTGGGTTTAGAAGTTGTTATGCCTAATGGTGAAATTGTAAGCAGTATGAATTCTTTAAGAAAAGATAATACTGGCTACGATTTGAAGCAAATGTTCATAGGTTCCGAAGGTACTATCGGTATAGTTACTGGGGTTTCTATTTTAGCCCCAATCAGGCCTACATCTTTCAATGTTAGTTACTTGGCAGTAAATGATTTTGAAACAGTACAAAAAGTCTTTGTTAGAGCAAAAAAGGAGCTATCTGAAATTTTATCAGCGTTTGAGTTTATGGATCGCAAGTCTCAAGAAATAACTAAACCACATATGAAAGATATTGCATTTCCATTAGAAAGCGAATATCCATTTTATATTTTGATTGAGACTTCTGGATCTAATAAAGAACACAATGATGAAAAGTTAGAAAAATTTTTAGAGAAACTGATGGAAGAAGAATTAGTTGTTGATGGTGTCATTGCACAAGATGAAACTGAGTTGAAGAATTTATGGCAGTGGAGGGAAATGATATCTGAATGTTCCCAAGCTGCTGGTGGTGTTTATAAATACGATGTGTCACTACCATTGAAAGACTTATATTCCTTAGTGGAAGCTACAAATGAAAGATTAACCCAGGCAGGTTTAGTAGGTGAAGAGCCAAAGCCGGTAATTGGAGCTGTAGGATATGGTCATGTAGGTGATGGAAATTTACACCTTAATGTTGCTGTAAGAGGATACAACAAAGAAGTTGAGAAGGCTTTAGAACCATTTGTATATCAATTCATTTCAGAAAAAAAGGGTTCAGTTAGTGCTGAGCATGGCTTAGGCTTTCAGAAAAAAAACTATATTCAATATTCTAAGAGCCCCAAGGAAATTCAAATGATTAAAGATTTAAAAGCCCATTTTGATCCTAAAGGAATTTTAAACCCATACAAATACATTTAAAGAGACTCTGATTATTTAAAACTTTATGTCTATATTTTATTTAATTAGGATTTTTGATCTTAGATCAAAAAAAAAATTGTATATTTATTCTTACTTTAACATATTCTATTCAAATATTCTAACCGATACTTATTTAAATAGTTAAGTTCCAAGCTTAGACACGCTATTGCAGTGAAGTGTTGACAAGATTTCAATCTGTTACCTGCAGTTAAGAATTAATTATAATTTAAAGTAAAAATTTTGCCTTTTTTAAACTCTCAACTGCTGTGGTTGAGATATGCCTAAATCTTGCTGATCCTAGAGGAGTACCACCATACCAACGAGTTACTATTACTAAAATATTTACAACATTAGATCTTTCCAATAAAGTTAACAATCGTTGGCCTGCTCCTGCCTCACCACCATCTACAGACCCTTGTTGTATGTTTTTATAATCAGCCAATTTAGCAATATCCTTGGCAGATTTGGCCTTACCTTTGTTGCGTTTATTGGTGCCACCTTTAGACAATTCTGTATTTTCAAGAGTATTAACATCTGCAGTTCGCCATGCATACATGTAGGGGTGACTAGCTTTAGCTATAGACTTGTTTGAAGTCAGAAGGTTAGATAACAGTGGTTCAATTTCTCGTTGATTCTTTATCAAACAACATCTTGCTTGGAATTTTGATTTTCTATCTACTAATATCTCTGATTCATTCCAATTAATCATTATAGAGTCTGATAAAAAAAATTACAATGTGCCTGACATACTTGCACCGAGTGGTATTATATAGCAATATCAACTTATTAATACATTTTGAGAATATCAAATGCTAGCATTCATGAAATTAATTAAATACCTTTTTGGTGGTAAATTTCGAAACTCGCCTTATTCATATATGATTCCGTAATTTCTATAACAGGACCAAGTAAGGCCATATCTGAACAAAACTTCAAAAGCATATTCTTGTCATGTATTAAGTTGAAGTTAATAAACTAAATGAAGTTACTTATTTTAAATATCCAAAATTTAAAATTAAACTGTATATGGAGGGGGTGCTGTATTTTGAACTTTATTATCCCCGGAAACCTTATTTGATGAGTTAAGTAACGGCGTTTCTACCGATGGGTACATTCTTTGAGCATTACTTGACGATGACTGATTGTTCCTATTCCCTCCATTTTCTTCCCAATTTTGTTGATATATGTAAACTATCTCAGAACTGTTATTTCGTAATGGACTTGTCACATTAATATAATAAAATGCATGGATCATCCCTGGAACATACCCAAGAATTGTCAACAACACATTCAGCAGAAGATCTTGTGAAAATAAGCCAGATCTGAGCAAGACTGCCACTGGCGGAAAGAAAAAAGCAACGATATATAGAATGAAGTCCGAAAGACTACAGTAAATCCAACAGCAGCACATTTCCTGTATTGTTTTTGGTATAAGCTATATTTGGTATACCGATTTTATTAAAGTTTGATGTACACGTTCCTTGTATAATATAATATTAATCTCTAAATAACTCAAGGACGGCACGTAAATAGAAAATATAATTAGATTGACTGTCTTCTTAACTGTTGATCTTAGTAAAGAAATAATATACCTTTAAACTTAAAATAAGACGATTTTAAGAATCCTTACAGCACGTGACGAACAGCAAGGTAACTTCGAGTTGTCACGTCACGTTCGTAATGAATGCAAAATCAATTGCAAACATCACAATGAGTTATGCTATATACATGATTGCTCATCTTGCTTATCAATTAATATAAATATGGTTACTTTAGCGGTTTCCTTCTATATTGATCGAGTTTTGAAAAGGATTTTAATTTCATCCATGCCAGTATTCTAAAGAACATATATAGAATTTCTCGCGTCAAACAAACATAGAAATGGTCCCTTGGCCCAGTTGGTTAAGGCATCGTGCTAATAACGCGGGGATCAGCGGTTCGATCCCGCTAGGGACCATTTATTTTTTCCATTGATCATGTAGTGAAATATCTACAGTTGTGCCAATTATATGTTATTGAATAGTAGTTCTTATTACTATAATTTATCATCATTGTTGAGTAATTTTTTTCTTATGTTGTAGGGTTACTGATGTAAATATAGAAGTATATGTTTATTGATTTATATTATAAAACCCCTGATATGAAGTTAGATATAATATATATGCTATGCTTAATTTTATTAACTCGCACCTAGTAATATAGTTATTTGCAATGTAACCTATGTATCACTGTTTTTTGAATTTATAACTGTTGTGAGACTTATAATTATGAGGTCTTGAATCTTTAGATTTCTTTGATTTGGATTTCCCATATCTTGCCTTATCTAAATCCTTACTGATATTTGAACTTGATCGATTCTTAGGTTTGTTATCACGTGGAAAATCCAATGGATGTGAGTTGTTATAATTGTTATTATAATTATTATTATATTGTTTATTATTTTTGCCATTGTCATTTTTCTTCGATTTTTTGTTTCTCTTTTCGTTTTGATATGGAGGTGGGTTAAAATTAGAATACTTTCTTTTCTTATTCTTGTAGTTGTTATTCCCGTTGTTATTATATTTCCCCCCACTATTCCCATCATAAGCTTCATTTTCAAATTCGTAATCGTTGTAGTCAAAAGAGTCATTAGAGTTTTCTAATTCGTAGCGGTTTTCATTTTTGAAATCATACAAATTTTGGAAATACTCTTCTTTTAACTTATCTGACATGTTATCACCGGAAAATGCGCTTCCATCATCCAGAGGAACCCTGGAAGAACGTCGCTCATTACAGTCATCACCAAAATGGCCTTTCAATCCACAATTGTAACAAAATATTAAATGCATTGGTAAAACTGGTTTCGCATTATTTTTAGTCTCTTTCAGTAGATATACTCTCCATAAGCTAGGACATCTATCTCTCGAGTGTAGCTTACTATTACACAAAATGCAAAACACTCTTTTCCGTTTCTTTGGGCACTGCGACTTGTAATGTCCTCTTTCTGAACAATTACTACATACAATAGCCTTCGGACAGTGCTGAGAGTAATGGTCGTCCATGGACCCACAATATGTACAAATCACATGCGGGCAATCTCTCTTGAAATGTCCTCTCTGCGAACAATTATTACACTTGGGTTCCGATTCCATAAATCCCCCATCCGCTTCACTCACACCAAAATACCGACCTTGTCCCCTCAACGTTCTAAGCTCATCAGGATTCCCAGTGACCTCTTCAATGGAAGGAGCCACCATCTTAACTACGGAGGAATCCCTCGACGGAGTCCTATCCTTCACAAAGGGCAAACTATCCATGGGTTCAACCTCATCTAACGACATATCTTCCTAACAACTTCTTAGAACCCCACTGAACCTCTCTCGAAAAACCAAAAAACAACCAAAAAATCAGCCAACAAACGACACACTGTCCACTATACTAACTTAAATAGTAACCAATATCTATATCTGTAATATCATCAAACTTATCACATCTCATCACTATAATAATCACTATACAAAAATCATAAAATAAAATTTCAAGGTTTCGAAATTTGAAAAATTCGAAAAAAAAAAAAAAATTTCGAGACTTCGAAACTTCGAAATTTTATTTTACTGCGTTGATATTGCAGTAGAAACACACCACAATTTATAAATTCTCTCCTGTCCTATATGACAACACTAAGTTCTTCATTAATGACGTTTGCAGATACTCTCCATTGATTGACTATTCTGTATGTTTAGATATCGTTGAGTTTCATTAAATTTCGAATTCGTACAGTTCACGTTTATATTACCTAAAATAAATTGGTTACAATAATAGTAGTCTCTTATCATTTTTGTACTTAGACATTTTTTCTACATTACAGAATTAGTAATTTTTTAATCTTCGTTTGTATACATTAAATTATATTAAATCATTGTAAATCAACAATACATAATTCATTTTTTATAGTAGTAGCTAATTGTATTGAATAGTGTACGTTCTTGTATTACAGTTGAGTGTGATCAATAGATATACTGTTGTAGAGCAATAAGTCACGTTATACCCAGTGTTGTATATATATAGTTTGCCATTGTTTATTGAAATTAGTAATTTAAGTGGGTTTAGGTGACGAACTAAATTTTGATTCGACGTGTGTGGTATATTAATTAATTATTCTCCTTTTTTGATTACCAATTTTTATCATATTTTGTTTTCAAGCAATTTGAATCAGAGCTGCATATTTTTTTATTCAAATCGCATAGATTAATTACTTCACATCCGACTTGTAAGGAGTTAACAACTATGAGTAACTCGCTCACGGCCAGATTGAAATCCAGAATATTTAGTTCTAATTCAAATTCCCATTCGAGTTCTAGTATAGATATTTCTTCAACTGCACACAGTAAACCAAAAAAAGCAAGTGTGAAGAAGAACTCATTATCGTATGGGAAAAAGCATATTGAAAATGATGAAATTGCAATCGAATCTGATGATGATGCAGATGAATTTGTTCCAAGAACTAATTTGAATTTAGAAGATATTAGTCATTTAGAAATACGAGATGTTGAAAATCATCATACTAATGTCGAAACAAGCAGCGAATATTCAAGTTCTTCCGACTCTGAACAAAGCATAAAAATAAATTCAGACTTTGTGGCTTCTGCAAATATTAAAGACCATAGTTTAATCAATCTACATAAAAATAATATGCGATCAAATTCTGCACCTTTTGATCATATTGACTCTAGCTCTATTCCTGAAAGGACCCTTGATCCTAAAAAAATAAAACAAAGCAAATTTCAAATTTTGAAGAAAAAAATAAGTATACCTGAACTAAGTTTGATGCCAAGACGAAAAAGCAGCAACGCATTAAGTTCCATGTTAAATAATGAAGAGGCTATGAGAAAATTAAAAACCAAAAAGTCAAATAATATTTTGTCCTCGAACAATGAATATAAATATAACAATATTAGCAGCCAGCCTACCTCTGAACAATCAAACCATCATGTTAATAATAAGAACACCGTTCATAATAAAAATCAAGTTAAAAAGCAGGCACAAGTGTTGAAAGTAACAAATAGTGAAGTAGATTTAATTAATTTTGATTCTAAGATAAAAATATCGGATAGCAGGAAAAGTTCCGGACAGTATAGAGGAGAACCTTATTTGGTTAAATCATCATCAAATAATATTGATGCTCATAGCATTAGAAAAGAACTATCAAGAAAATCATCCTTTACTATTCCAAAAGGAAGTACAAATCATACTCCAGATAATTTAACAATTAGAAAAGTCCATTCTGACTCTATCGGTTCAGTTACTAGTTCAGTTTATTCAAATTCCGATCTTTTATCATCGAAACTCGAATCAAGGACATTATTGAAGACCAGATTAGATAATAATAATGCCGAAAAACTTAAATTGAACAGAGGTCGTAGTAGGACATTAGATACTAGCGGATCAAATATGGCTAGGTCTTCATCTCCTTTCCATAGAAAGAAGAATTCATCCAGCTCATCATTGACTGCAAGAATAGTTAGTACATATAATAACAAATTTGGCCATTCTCGTTCGACTAGTGGAGGGCAAACTAGTAATCCTATTGTAAACTCAAGAACCAATGATTCATCTACCTCCAGCATTAATTCTAAGAGTGAGGTTACTAAAAATTTTTCATCACCTAGAGGATCTCATGGGTCGTTACCGAGACCTAAAATAGTGACTTCCAATTCAAATAATTCCTCCACTTCAAATTTAACGAGAAGGAGAAGTAGCTCTTTGGCAAATACTATCAGCAGTCTTGTTGGGTTTAGAGGATTTTCATCGCTTAATGGTTTAAAGCAAACCAGTAATGATGAGACTGCTTTAGGTAAGTCTATATCTTTATCTGATTTACCACAAGTCCCAACTCCTGAGAAAAATGAAAGTTATAAATCTTTCTTGACAAAAATATCACCTTATCAGAAATTAATTGGTGTTATACTCACAGAATTCGATGATGAATATAAATTGAATGTTTTAGATTGTTTTTTGGAAAATTATTTTAATTTCGAAGAACTACCGATTGATGTTGCGTTACGTGTGTTATTAATATTTGTAGAGTTACCTAAAGAAACGCAACAGATAGATAGATTGTTACAACATTTTAGCAAAGTTTATTATAAGCAACACTGTCAAGATTCAATGAAAACTGGTTGGAAATCAGAAAGCCAAATATATTTTATGGTATTTTCATTACTAATACTTCATACTGATTATTATAATCCTAATAATAAGGATAAAATGACTAAAGCTCAGTTTATTAGTATAGTCAATGAAGATACTGAATCATTTGGTAATAAAATACCGAAGGAGATATTATCATATTTTTATGATAATATAACTTCTCAAGAATCACCTAAATTTGACTTTAGCAAAACTGGATTAGGTTTTGATACACAGGAACAATCAACAACTACAAAGCCTGAAAATCAGAAAAATACTAGACAATTCTCTAGTTTAGAATTGCATTTAACAAATTCTTCTCCAAGCCTTACTGTATATTCCCCCAAAATGATTTTATCAAATCACTTACTGTCACCATCAGATCACTTCCCAGTTCTTCCTCCAACCGTAGGAAAAAGCACTTCATCCTCTCTATCTAATTATCTCGGTTATTCATCTACAACTCAATTAGTCAATACTTCATCCAATGTAGGCAAGGAAGATATTGATATATATTATTATATATGTAATAATACGTTATTAGATGTTAATATGGAAAGTGAGGTGAATAAAATTTGGGATACTCAGTGTATCAATACCCAGATTTACAGAACTGATTTTAATCAATGTTCAAAATATTTTTCAACATTTTTAGAATGTAAAGGAGGTTATTTTAAAATTCAGAGATCTCTTTTTGAGTCCATTTCCAATCTAAATTACGAAATAATAAATGAAACAAAGGATAATTATCTTTATTTAAAAATTATCCATCTAGGTGATATTCATGATCTTGGCATGGTTAAAAAATTTTCTTTGGTTGGGAATAATAATAAAATATCTTGGAAACCTGCATTTGCAATTTTGACATCCTATGGTTTATTGATATTTAGTAATTATGATTGGATAAAACCTGAATTAGTTGTTGATGAAGAGACTAAAATATCGAACTATATTATAGAATATCCAAATGTCAACAATCTATTGAGTGAACCTATAATTGATACTAACGGCTTACTCGCAATCATATCAATGGATGAACTTGGTCCACTCGCTTTCCAGAATCTAGCTGATGGTCAAAATTACGAAGATGTAGAAGAAAATGGGAATAGTGGATTATTACTGTCGAATCATATGGAGCTTATTTGTAAAGAAGATCCTGACAGATTATTGTATATACGAAGCCCCACAAAAAAATATGTGTGGAAATGCCAATCAAAGACAGAAAGAGATGACTGGATAGATTCCATCAACGTTTCTGCAACATTTTCCAAATGTTATGTGAAGTTCAGGTGTATAGGGAATACCGTTATATCGCTACTTGAGACATCTGTTAATAATCGTATTGAAAAATTAACAAAATCCAAACAAGAAAAGATTGAAAAATTGAAAAGACTTGAATCAAGATTATCCTTCTATCGTCATGCCATACCAATAAGTTCTAGAACTCGCAGTGAATTACAGAATCAATTGTTACAGCTGGCTGTGCAATTAGAATATTTAATTTACGAAATCAAACGAAATGCAGTTTATATTGATATCGCCAGGAATATTAACCAAGATAATGCTGATATCACCAATGAAAATTTCTATAAACTCAACGAATTTTCCATTAAAAGATGCTCAACAGATGAACACCTCTCAACTAAAGATGCCATTCCTCCACATGTTGATATAGACTAAAATTATTCGACGTCATTAATCTAATTAAATAGAAAGATAATGTTAATGTGAAGCAATAATCATTTTATTATCTCATTTAAATAAGTATAAAAGTTTTTATTTATTTACATATATTTTGAAATGCATAATTACCACTATAATAACCAAATATCCTAATATTACAAAATTTCATTAATACTATCATTCTTTAAATGCCATAAAATTGCAAAAAAAACAACCAATTTTTATAATTTGTTATTTGTTTGCAATATTCTTATTTTCAAAGTATTTATCAACTTTATTACTACCTATGTTAACAATCCTTGGACATCCATCACGATGCTTCTCTAATTTACAACATTCCCAACAATAGAATGCATCTGTGGTGCCCGCTGAGCCACATATAATACAGCTAGTTTTGGTTCTACCAAATGCACATTGTTCACATATCCTCACTTTACTTCTTGGCCTTACATACGAATCACAGATTGGACATTTACCAGCACATTTATCACACAGCATACCAATTTGAGTGCCTGGTTGTCTCATGCACATAACTAAATCAAATTGATGACGAGACATAGTCTATTCTTGTATTCTTATATTCTTGTATTCTAGTCAACACTGACTCGTGTATTACTAAAGTCAACTCTCTCTTGCCATATATGATTCTCTTTATTGACTAACTTGTCCATACATTTTATATTTTTCCATTAAATATTGATATTTGTAGAATTTATAGCACAGATCAAATTATTTTCAGTTAGTAATATAAAAATAGCCGATGGCCTTTTGAATGTCACACATCTTATCAATCTGATGTATGATGAATATATATATAATGAAAGCTCAAAGAGGCAAACAATGATGGAATCTACATGTGCTATATGCTTAGAATCAATATATACTTCTACTGCAATTTTAAATCCGTGCAATCATACATATCATATTGATTGCATACGGACCTGGCATAATTATGCTAATGACTTAAATTGTCCAACTTGTAGGGTTGAGACGATTCAGCTTTTAGTGAATATCCACCCTGAAATGAAGTCACCTCCTGTTAAGATAAATTTAAAAACAGGGTTTAATTTTAATAAAATTGAAGAATATTGTGAATTAGTAAGGAATCGCTCAACAAATGAGATAAGGGGACATCCTAGAAATGAGTATCAGGTATTATTAAATGGTGATGAGAGTACAATAGAAAATCATACTACCAATGATCATGGGACTGATAACGATACTGATAACGGTAATGATACTGATAGTGATAATGATAATGATAGTGACGATTTAGAAATATCGGGTCTCTGTGAAAATGTCTGTGATAATTTGGTAATTGGTAATGACAGAGATAATGTTAGTAATTTAGGAGAGACAGTGAGAACTACAAAAATAAATAAATCTTCTTTGACGCAATCTAAAAATTATAAACAGATATTACAATGTGCTATATGTGGCGAGATAGATCAAGAAATAAATGTATGTTGTCAAGATTGTAAACTAATATATCACGATAGTTGCTTAAGATCATTAGCATTGGAAACTGATGGGCCTTCAAGTTGGATGAATTGCATTCATTGTTCTAAAAGAATAACTCCATTTAATATGCCTAAGACCGCTGATAATGATGTTCTAATTTTCAATTCAAACGATATAATGATATATAATGGACACATGCGAGACGTTAACAGTGTATTAACACAAAAATTATATGAACAGACTCATGAAAAATCATTAGAACAACTAAAATTAGCAAAAACAAAAATACAATCTCATGTTAGAAAAATATTATATGAGATAAATAATGACACAAGCACCACAAATAAAATAGAAACTGATAATTTTACTGAAATTAACAAGAAAGTATCAAGACAGTTATATGAAATTTCTGATTATAAATATAAGATAAACGAAATAGATTATAATTCTGAGGCTAAGAGACTAATCTTAGTTGAACTATTCAAGTTAGGATACATGAATTCTCATAAGTAATACTCAATTAAATAACGCTAAAAGTATTATATTTGCATGTTTTTAGTATAAAGTATTTTTTACAAAACCTATCATTGTTTATGTAACTGATTTAGCATAATTATATAAAGGTTTATCATTAACTAGACGAGTAGGAAACTTCTTTTCTAGTTACATATTTACACTTTTTTTTTCCTTAGTGGACCTTTTGGTCTATTGAATCTTGTTGAAGAAGCAGCAGAAGCCTTTTTTTCTTCATCTTTGCTTGCTTCCTGTTGTGCAATTGAAGAATTCGATATTAGAGAAATTTCTAACTCATCAGGTTCACCGATTTCAATTGTGTTTGCTAATTCAATGTGTTCAGAATTATTCAAATAGTTTATAAAACCCAACCTATTCGAGGCATACAACATACGATCTTTCACTTTACTGCCGGAGGGACAACAATATATAAAATATATTAAATCACCATTCTTGTACAATGTGTAACTAGGATGATCGATTGTCAAGACAAGGTCTTCTGGCTTGGTGATAGTTAAAGTGCTTAAAATCTCAACTTTTTCATTTACTGTATCAATTTTGAAGGAAATGACATTATCCTTTGATAATAAATCTTGAATGGACTGATTGTTTTCGATATTCACATTGAACGTCAACGAAGAAGCCATACCGTTGTTTTGCGAAACCAATCTTTGAGCTTGCATCATTCTCAATTCCCTTTGCTGTTCATTAATTACCAAACTTGATTTTTCTCTCTCAGATAATACCAGGTTCTGTAAAGAAGCCTCTAATTCCTCATTAAATAAATCTTCAGTAAATTCCGAGGGTTCAGTATACAAAAGCTGCTTATCAATTGAATTAGTACCAATCTGTCTCACCAAAGTGTTTTTAGTCGAAGCATATAACATCTTCATTCTAACGTGAGATTCATCTGGAACATACGAAATGAATTTATATTGATCAGGTTTTGATGACCTTGTATCTTTAATGAAAATATACTGTGGCTCTTCTCCTAAACTGCTTCTCAAATCATCAATACTTGAATGGGTACCTTTGAACTCGACAATAGTCGAATCATCAGAAATCTTACCAACAATTATAATCACACCTTCCTCATTATCAGCACTCAACTTATCCAACAAGACCTTGTCAGCAGAAATACCTGATTGAGCAGACATAATGAAATCAACGCTTGCTATTCACTGCTCTTCTTCAAACAGTTGTATCCAGAAAACAATAAATAATCCTCCGCAACACTCAGGAACCGCCCAGGAACACTTACTTACACCAATTACACATATAAAATCAATTGCAAGTTTTTATCTACATCCCTATTACTGAAATAAATCTTAAAAAGTTGACTAAAATTTTTGAAACTTTTCGTTTACAGAAAAAATTGCAAGATCCTGATACTCAATTTACCTATGCCATTTTAAGCACCCCCGGTCACCAGACATAGACGACATGCATACTCAACCACTCAGATGCATCTATTACTGGGTTCAGCAATAGATCTACCAATTGCGATACTAATTAGACCTTCTTATAGCTGTTCTTTTATAAATAATCTATGGAGCTCATCTCAAAGCTGTCCTTTAAAATGTTTGCCTGATTTACCCGAGCATTGCTTCTTTCTACGGATTCTTCTGAAGAAACATGATTGTATTCTTCAAAAATATAAATATTTAAATTTATTAATGCATATATATTTGAATAACTATAGTTTTAGTTATATATATTAGTGGTCCAGTTGGTATTTGTTACTTATATTATGAGTTCTGGTTTGCTTGAAGGGTTCTGAGGAGTAGCAGCGATTTTCTGGCTTTTAATTGAGCTGTTTGGAGCAGCTTTTGGCGACAATTTGACGACAACCATTTTTTAGAGTTAAAGTTAGGATGATTAGTATTAAGGAATTTATTATTATTTACTTGTTGGGAGGGGTCACTTTTATCCCAATTGTGATTTATGTTATATTGAAATTGAATAAAAGTGATGATAAAAAATTAATTAAAGAAAATGGATTGTTAACTAAGAGGAAAGTTGATCCAAATTTTAAGTTAGGGAAAGTTTTAGAAAATGAAGGTGTTAATGTTTATAAGAAAGGTTGGATAACAGTTACTAAAAAATATTACTACCATTTTTCTGAGATACAAAGTTTGAATATCGATGTGAATAATAAAGATTCTCCTCAGATTTTGGAGAGATCTCAATTGAAGAAGAAGCATAGATTCTTTGCCGTTTTGAAACACGGTAATTTATTTTTATACAGGAAGGATGATGCCAATAGTGATTTGGTCAATGCTATATCATTGAAAAACAATTTTCTAACGATTTGGCCAAGGAATCCAAAGAAAGAAGTTTTAGATGGATCCTTATTTACTAAAAGAACATGTATTGCCATTTTTCAAGATTCATTGGTTGAATATGATCTACACAATGATAGCATCAAATTCGATGAGGATACAATTAATAAGAATAATTTTTCTTCTAGTAATACAGGAGACGAAACTAATCAAGACAGTATGCAGTTTTCCCCATCTATAAATTCATCAAAGGGTCATAATCCAAGTTCCAATTCATCAATTTACTATTTGTATTTTTCTAATAATATGGATAAAGAAGACTGGTATTTCCAGTTGATTAATGCTTCGAAATCTAAAAATATGAATATTGCGAACTCTCCAAAATTAGATCCATCAACATCAGCAAACACAGCTCATTTAAATACTCATGATACACTATTATTGATTCAAAATCTAAATTCGACAGAAGGGCAAATTCAAACTCAATGGTTCAACGCTTTGATTGGTCGTTTATTTCTTTCTTTACATGAGACTGATTCTTTAAACACTGCAATCTATAACTCTGTTTGTAAGAAATTGAGTAAGTTGAATAAACCAGGATTTTTGGATGATTTAGTTGTTGAAAAGGTTGATGTTGGTAATTCAGCACCGCTTATTACAGACCCTAAGCTATTAGAATTGTCACCAGATGGTTCTACCAAGATATCATTTAATTTATTGTACAATGGTAATTTGTCCTTAAATATCGCAACCAAGGTTCAAATCAATTTAGGTTCTAGATTTACACAAAGAGAAGTTTCAATCCAATTAGCTATAAAAGTAAAAGAGATCTCAGGTCCTATGGTTTTAATAATTAAGCCACCGCCATCTAATAGAATATGGTACGCTTTTGAATCAAACCCTAATCTAGATTTTGATATTGAACCAATAGTTAGTTCTTCTAAATTATCATATAATGTTATTACAAATGCCATTAAAAATAAACTAATAGAAGGTATTCAGGAGTCGTTAGTGGTGCCATTTATGGACGATTTGGTGTTTTATCCAACTGTTGATGAAATTTATAGAGGTGGAATATGGAGTAGAGATGAAAATAAAAATGAAGGTGAAAACAGACTTGCAACGAATGAGCCAAATGCTACTAATTCGATACCAGAGAATAAAAACTCATTACCAAACAATAATACATTTTCAAATGTGGATGAAAATTTGAATGATGATATACAATCAATAAGTAGCTCCTTTGATAACCGAAGTAATATAACTGGTAGTATTAAACAAAGAACACTCGAAAAGGTAGGAACTTTGAAAGATACTATACAATACAGAAAAAGTAAGACTAATTTTAACATATCATCAGGAAATGACTCTATTAATGACACCAATTCTATTAATTCAAATAGTACCGTTGAGGATAATGGTGTTTCTAAAAAGTATTTTAAAAATTCTATTAAAAAGATCAATAAATGGTATAAAGAAACAGTAAACAACAATGAAGACTCTGATAGGCCCCAAGGTTTTACTGAAAATGCGGAAAAAACTATGCCTGAAGAAATAACACAATCAACTGAAGCAGTCATGGCTTCCAAGGAAAAAACCTTGAATTCATCATCAATTGATATCAAATCGGAATCAGATTCTCTTGGATTCACTGTCAATAAGAATAAGTTAACTAATATTTTACCTAATGAAGAGCACGCAAGTACACTATCTGCTAGTCCATTGATGATAAGTAACAGAAGAAGACCAGTCCCAAAAGTGCCTGTTCAAATAAACACAACAGTGTCAGAAACCACAAGTAGTAATAATAATCCACCAATCACACCAACTTCTCCAGTTTCTAATATGTTTGTCAATCATGCTAGAACAAGATCTTTATCATCTGCTACATCAAATGATTTTAATAGTCTCAGGAAATCAAGTTATTCGAATATTAATAATAAAAATGCAATAAGGGAAGGTGAAGTAGATGCCTTCCCTAAAGATGGGAATCCTTCCATTGAAATCAATGATGGAATTGTAGAAACTTCTTCTGATACAACGAAATCTCTCGCAGACAATAATATTTAACCCAATTGTCAACTTGGATTTTACTTTACTGTAATAATTGCTATCATAAAGGGATAATATATAATCACACACACATATTTTAATTCTAATTTCTAATGTAATTTTTAATTCTATAATAAAAAGGAAATTAATAAAGGGAAACTTGTTGTTTATTCAAAAATGTATTCTTTTATATAATGAACTCGATATAAATTTTTTATATACACAGTAGATTAGTCAAAAATAGATAGTGCAGATATGCAAAATAGACAAGAATGATGATAAATTTTTTATAATATTTTGAAATTTAAACCATGCAATTCATAATTAATGGTGACTACTTTTCCTGAACCTTTAAGGCAGTTCAAAAACAGTCAACCTCAATAGCCATTCGATTAAAAATTATTCAGTTCATTGCGATTGTTGTTGCTGAGCTTGCTGAGCAGCAGCCCTTAGTTCTGCTTCATAATTAATTGGTCTTTTGAATAACAAAATATGTGGCTCTGGAGCATGACATTCAAAATGCACCCACCCCAAAGATTGAGTAATGCCAAGGCCTCTCCATTCATCTTCAGTTAGAATACGAAGAGTACCAGTTTCAGAATTAAAATAATCTGTTGGTATAACTTTTAACATTGCTTTCGGTAGCATAACGTGCCTATATTCATGTGTATCATCAGAGTAACGTGGTGAATAATGTATATTTTCTTGAAACTCTAGACAACGAGCCCTCTCCTGGTCTGTTAGCTTTCTTCCTTGAAACGTATGGTGTTGATGTGGATACATAGTTAATTTTATAGCGACTACTTGGCCCTTCTAGTTTAAATATTTCGATGTATAAAAAATAGTACAACTTTGCACTTGAAATAAAATTTTACCAATAAAGCTACTTTATTGTTGTTCAACTAACTATAAATGTTTCAATTGCGATGCTTGCATGGACAAACTGTTCAAGATATATCTTGCAATACAAATTTTTACGAGTAAGTTTTCAATAATCTTTCAATTCCAGCTCTCTTAAATACGCGTAATGATAAATAACATTTTTATAACAAGATTCGAGTATGAATTGATGAGATGGGCTGAAATATTATTTAATTAAATGAAACGTTATTGATTAGATTGATCAAAATATGTGGAGTAGATTACATGATATTATTTATGTAACAATTTATCAACTATGCATTTATTCGATGTATTGTTTGAAATTTTAGTGTTCTTTACAAATGAAAAAATAATAAGATAGAAGGTATTATTTTTCATTTAATTGATGAATGTATCTTGGATCGCAATTAAATTATATACATATTTGATATTACCATGGATTGGCTTCAAAATCATTATTGTTATTACCCCAAGTATTATTTGCTTCTGGAGGAGCAGTGATTTTATCCAAAGCAGCTGGCTCTGTAGTACCCCAATGGAAATCATCTTCACTGGATTCATCATTTTTATTATTTACTTCGGTGCTATTTTCTCCACCATCCTTACTTGACAACTCTTTACTGTCGTTGTCGTTGTTATTATCATCATTATCATTATCATTATCATCATCATCAGTTGTTTCATTATTGTGAAATTCTGCATATTCTTCTGCTTTCCTGCGTGCATTAAAATTGACATCATGAATCTCATATGCTGCATCTTCAACATCATCTGGAATGAATGGTTGATATGCCCTTTTATCATCTACATTGTTATACGAGTCAATTAATTCTGCAATGGTTGGTAAAACTAAGAGAGTATTCTGTTTCGCGATAGTATCTGTATCATTCCTATATTCTGGCATTTTACTTAAATTTGATAATTTCTTCCTCAATGCTGATTTAAATTTATGTTCATCAATTTCATAGCTATAATGATCAATGGATTTTAGAAGTTGGATTGGCGTTAAACGATCAACTATTGCCATTGTTGCATCCAATGATTCTTCCGTGTCCAATGTAGTGGCTACCTGTAACCATTGTAACAGTTGATATACGGGTTCCAAATGAATTTGAGATATACGATGGAATGATTGATAGTAAAATAATGAATTGTGTGAGTCATAAACCCAATTGCTTTTATTCTTACCTTTCAATTCATCTTTAATGATTGGTCTATAAATCGAAATATTCCTCAAAGGCGGTGAATTCAAATCTATATCAGCAACATTCTTTACTAAAGTGTAAGGGAACAATTGCCACATAAAATCATCTATTAAAGTTGGTTTTGGAACTGAAAAATCGTTATTCTTGATCCAAGTATTCACAGTATCCAGATTTAACCTAATTTGAATTGCATGTGCTCTAGATAACGATTTTTTAGTTCTATCTTTTATAATTCTATTGAACAAATCTGTTGAAAACCATTGGACAGCCATAGAGGTACACTGTTGCTGATATAATGGATGTACTTTATGTAATTCTAACACATAAACTAACGCACCAAATATTTGAACTAGTTTAATAGGAGAAGGTTTCATTTGCTCTTCTAATGATGGTGGAAATAAATGTTTTAAAATTTCGTGGTCATAATATATGGAATCAGTTTCCTCATTTTTTTTTTCCATCTCTTGTTGAGCAGCTTTAGCTTGTCTTCTCTTTTTGAAAAAATTCCAGTCGCTTTTGTATAATTTTTGCTTAACATCGTGAATTGTTGTATATTCTAAAATTGTTGAATTTAATATATCTGACAATCTCGCATTAATAGATGATATAAGTTGTATCATGATAGAGTGCATGGAGTCTATCATTTCCTGTAGGATTTCTGGATATCTCTTGTAAAAGGAGTCATCTTTATAGAAATAATAATTTAAAAAAGTTAGAGCACTGAACCAATATGATTGACCAACTATATCTCCTGGCTTTGATTTTGTTGAATTTGCGTTTTTACTTGTATCAACTGAATCTGTTTGTTTTCCATCTGTAGTTGTAATATCTTCTGAATTATCATCTACAGCATGATCTGTATTTGTTTCAGAACTCGAAATCTCCGTGTTTGTTACAGCTGATAAAATTTTTGTGATCGATAGCGATACCAACGTCTTCACTAATGTTGGCGAATTCTTCTTATGATCCGCATATCTAATTAATTGATACAAAAATCCTGCTGGGTAGGTTGTGACATGAGGATATTTGTTTGGCAAATTAATTAATACTTTTAACAACTTTGGAATATCATATTCTTCAAATTCTAAATATTGGTACTTCACTAACTTATCAAAATCAAAATTTGAATCATCATAATTTGAAGCATCTTTTCCACCAGATCCATTATCTATATTATGTGACATATCATCTCTATTAAAATCAGAATCTTTACCAAAAAATAAATAATTATCTTGTTTATTGTCTAATTCACCAAAAGTATTGGCATTATCCACATTCAAACCCATATTAGCAATTTTCATGTCTATATCGTTTATTGCAGAATCATCAGCATCCACAGAAAAATTTGTTTCACTGGGATGAGACCCGCCCCAAATATCAGCCATATTGTCCTTGAAGTTATTTATTTTAGATCGATTGTTTTTTTCACTTGCAACGTTGTCCCAAACACAAACGGAAAACCAAAAGTTAACGGTTATTTAAAAAACTCACCTCAGCTAAAATCACCTGCCCTGATCCCATCGAGCAGCCCATAGACACACCTACTAGCAATCTAACAGAACTAGCTCAATGAATAATATAAAAAATTGGTCCTTTATAGACACCTTGACAATAGTTCATCAAATTTTAAATTTATATTCCTCAATCGTTCGAAATGACATAAAATGAATATTTGTACACCCATACACCATTACGATTGAAATTTGAAAAATTAATTATCAAATGTTATGCAAAGGTTCAAGATTAATTTTACACATTAATAAATTATAATTAATTTAAAATAATGGACGTTTGAGTGGTGAGTTATTATATATTTGTGGTTTCAGGTATTTTACCTTGTAGTGATTTTTGTTTAGTAGAGTGGTATGAATTTATTAGTTCATGAATTAACAGACCAAAGAAGCGATAATAACGAGAAGAGTAAGGTTTTTGTATTATATATAGGTATATTTTAAAGGTTTTGAGAAGACATTTTTTTTAGCAATTCTTTTAGGATGGTTTTAGCTGATTTAGGTAAAAGAATTAATGGTGCTGTTAACAGTGCGTTGTCCAACACGCAAGATGACTATGCGACTGCTGTGGATAATATGTTGAAAATGATTTGTACTGCATTGTTAGAATCCGATGTGAACATTCAATTAGTTTCTAAATTGAGAGGTAATATTAAGTCAACGTTGATTGATTCATCTAAAATGGATGGGACGATATCAGTTAATAATGCACAGACAAAAAAGTTAATTCAAAAGAGTGTTTTTGATGAATTATGTAATTTAGTTGATTATGAAAATAATGATAATGTTTTTCAACCAAAGAAGAAGAAGACTAATGTTATTATGTTTGTTGGTTTACAAGGTTCTGGTAAAACTACCTCCTGTACTAAATTGGCTGTTTATTACCAAAAAAGAGGTTTTAAAGTTGGTTTAGTTTGTGCTGATACTTTCCGTGCTGGTGCCTTTGATCAATTAAAACAAAATGCAATCAAAGCTCATATTCCATTTTATGGTTCTTATTCCGAGGCAGACCCAGTTAAAGTTGCTGGTGAAGGTATTGAAAAGTTCAAAAAGGAAAAATTTGAAGTAATTATTGTAGATACTTCTGGTAGACATCGTCAAGAAGAAGCATTGTTTCAAGAAATGATCGAAATATCTAATGTTGTTAAACCAAATCAAACCATCATGGTTTTAGATGCTTCTATTGGTCAAGCTGCTGAACAACAATCCAAAGCTTTCAAAGAATCAGCCGATTTTGGTGCCATTATCTTAACAAAAATGGATGGTCATGCTAGAGGTGGTGGTGCTATTTCTGCAGTTGCCGCTACTAAGACACCAATTATTTTTATTGGTACTGGTGAACATATACATGATTTAGAAAGATTTTCTCCTAAATCCTTTGTCTCCAAATTATTAGGTATTGGTGATATCGAAGGATTACTTGAACAATTCCAAACAGTTTCTAATAAAGAAGATACAAAGGCTACAATGGAAAATATTCAACAAGGTAAGTTCACATTATTAGATTTTAAAAAACAAATGCAAACAATTATGAAAATGGGTCCTCTGTCAAACATTACACAAATGATTCCAGGAATGAGTAATATTATGAATCAAGTTGGTGAAGAGGAAACATCTAAGAAAATGAAAAAAATGATATACGTTCTAGATTCAATGACCAAAGAGGAATTAGTTTCTGATGGTAGATTATTTATCGATGAACCAAGTAGAATGGTGAGAGTTGCTAGGGGGTCAGGTACATCTGTATTTGAAGTTGAAATGATTTTAATGCAACAACAAATGATGGCAAGAATGGCTCAATCTACAAAAGCTGCCACACAAGGTGCTGGTGGTATACCAGGTATGCCAAATATGCCAGGCATGCCAAATATATCGCCTCAAATGATGCAACAAGCTCAACAAAGATTACAACAAAATCCTGGGTTAATGCAAAATATGATGAATATGTTTGGTGGCGGTAACGGTGGATTTCCAGGGATGGGAGCAGGTGGTATGCCAGATATGAATGAAATGATGAAGATGATGCAAGATCCACAAATGCAACAAATGGCAAGACAGTTTGGGATGGGGGTATAAACTAAATACTACTTTCATGAAAAAATTTATTAATAAAGTAAAATATGATGATACATTTTCAAATTTAATAGTTCATATAAATAGCATGCAAACAAGGAACTTATCTAGTGGATATGTTATTTCATGCATTAAATAGCAGATACAAGAGAAAGCATAATTTAGATATATATATTAATCAGAATATCTAATCTATTCAATATTTAATTAATATTTCATATTGAAAATTTGATAGGTTATAAAATAAAATACATCAAATTTATTTTTATTTTTATTTACTATGATATGTTAATTTTTTGTGACTTAGTCACTTTATATGCTACTATTTTACTTTTCTTTTTTAATGTTTCTGTCCTTTTCAGCTTTTGGTAAATCTTCTAAAACAACAGTACCATTAGCTATTAATTGTGGGTCTACTAATTTTGCTCTATGTTCATATAAAATTTTATAACCAGATTTTATAGTACCTTCAGTAACTTGAAGAATTTGACCCACTCTAGCGGCAGTAATTGGTATTTTGAATAATAAGATATTTAAATAAATTGAAACAACTGCAATAGTAATAGGAGATTTACCAGCAATTTCTTCAATTTCTTTACATTTAGCTGCTGTGTATTCTGCCGAAGTTGTCACTTGCATTGGTAAACCCAAATGAGAACAAAATCTTGGAATATAAGTTAAATTTTGGGCACCACTCATGTTATCAGTATCAATTTTAATAAAACCATCTGCTGATTTTTCTCTTAATATACCTTTCATAATAGCTAGAGTTTTACCAAATTCTTTTGTTTTAACATGAATGATGGATTGGATTTCTTTAAATGTTCTTGCGACCGAGGCTCTTCTACAACCAATCAAAATAGAAGCAGCCATGACACTTTCCGAAGACTTACCCCTAAGAGATTTTTCATCATGACATAATTTGTAAGCTTCTTTCGCACAATCCTTAACGATCTTTGGCAATTCAGCAGCATCACATAACATTGTAATTTTTGCAAATGCTGCTTGAACCTCATGATCTTTTCTATCCATGACATTCTTACCTTGTGCTCTATTCAACTCCTTAGTGAACCTCATATCTGTAGTCTCACCTTGTCCAATTCTTGTGGACAAGTTGTTACCATCCAATAAAGGATTAGATGCTTCACCTACACGACTTGGATCATCACCATTTTGGTCGTCGTTGGAAAAAGTTCTCCATTCCGATCTCGTGTCAACCAACTTATCAGATAACACTAACCCACATAACGCACACACCACATCTCCTTCACTAAATCTTTCAACAACCTTAGGTGGATAAACTTTACATTCTGGACATGTTAAAACGATATTTAAATTTGGACCTCTCCTTAGCTTTTGAGGAATAGCCGCTGATACTTGTGACATATTTGCACTGAATATTAACCAAAATGCTCCACAATTACCCTTGTTTATACCTACCTGGAAACTGAATGTAACTTAAACTTAAAGAAATCACACTAGCAACGGAAATACAAAATAATATATATCCCGAATTCTTTAGAAACGCTATATCCACTAATTGTCTCAAAAGTCTAGGCTCTCCAATGATCCCAAACACGACACTAACGAAATAAATACAAACAACAGCTATCCTAGCAACTAAATAACCGCCAGAAGTATCGAATATAACAACAGCACCTCCCTTTCTAACCTTGCTGATCTTCTTTGTTGCTCAACAATTAACCATTTATAATTAAAATTACTAATTTAATAATCTTTCCTTATATACAAATTTTTTTTTGCTGCCGCCCAATTTCGAGGATACATATCAGCCGGGTAACAGCTTGAAATTTTGCAATTTAAAAGAAAGGATTTCCCATTTATTTGAATAAACTTTTAATCATATAAACAATAAGGGTTGCATTTTTAAATAATTTATTATTAAAGGTCGATGTTAATGTTGGTAGGCTCTTAATTTGATTGTGGAAAGGTTTATAGAGAGTTATTTCAGAGTATCAGAAAGTGAATTAATTACCGTTTTCCATTGAACAAAAAAACACAACTAATACAGAGGTGATCATTTACTTACATTTGATCAGGTTGTAAGGTGAATTATTTTTTGTTATTTCCCCCATATTTGTCAATAAATGATATATAAGACTTCAATATTTGCGGAATTCAGATAGTTATTTTCAACAGTTAGACGACCATACCATATGATGATCCATCGACATAGGCTTTATCCTTCAAACGCGGCTAATAAACTGAATAAAACTGTTAGTATTGGGTCTGTGAATGATCCTACTAATATGAGACAAAATGTTAAAAGTACTACGAGTGATTTATTGGATCCGCATGAAATTCTGATTGGCTCTTATTTGAAGAAAAAATCTGCTTTGAATAAACATATTCACACGAGTTCAGGTACTAATAAGAAACATTCAAATGATAATGATCACTTGAAGTTGAAGTGGTTGAGGTATCATGAAAATATATATTGGTGTGTTTTAAGACGAAACCAGTTCAGTTATTATAAAACGGAGGATGAAAGGGAAGCAGTTAATGTAATACCTAAGGAAAACATATTAAATTTTAATATCTCTTACAATAATATCAGTAACTCAAATTCTCATATTTTGTTTTTATACACAAAGGATAAGACATATACATTCAAGTTTTTAAGTGATAATTCAGATGATTCTTCTATAGTTAAAAAATGGGCATTAGCTCTTGATCAATTTCTGAATAATAATTCTTATGACGAAGAAGAAGAAGAAAATTCTGATGAGAAGAAAATAATTAAAAAAATAAATTCTAATAGTACATCACCACCTAATATTGAAGAAGAAGAACATGAAGACGATTTTAATGATATTGTAACAATAAACAATGGAATAACCACAAAAGAAACCATTGTAAATAATGAAAATTTACCAATTATGAAAAATACTATTACACAGTTTGAGTCAGATCCTGATAAGTCTTTCTTTGAAACTTTTGATCCAAATAGTAAACCTCATATAATATTCACAGCATTGTTATATGTTCACGTGAAGAGCAGGTTTAATAGGACGAAATGGAAACACTTTAAATGTGAATTATCCAATAGATTTTTAAACATATATTCAATCAAAAGTAGTAAACTTAAAAAATCTTTTGATCTAGATTCAATTATAGATTGTATTGAGCTAAATTCTGAAAACTTTTCATTTGCATTAATTACCACAACTGAAAGGATTGAATTCAAAGCATTGAATGATGAAGAACTGATTGAATGGATAATTAATTTCAAAAGTGCAGTATTGATTAGAACAAAATATAAACACATTAAAAATAGTTCTAAGTAACCTATCGAACCAAGATTAACCTTGAAAAGGCATGCAAATGAGATATTTAATATAGAATATGTAATTAATAATAGTAAGAATATCATATATTCCTTTTACAATTTTTTTTATTGTTTCCCCAACAATATTTTACTGTTTTCATCAGTTTTTATTATATTTTGATTTTATTTTACAATATATTAATCATTTAAGCGATAAGCATTAAAATAAAAACATTTTTAATAATTATCAATCTGAATAAAGTTGGGATTATAAAAAAATCTATCATCTATCAATGTGTAGATAAGCCTCCAATTGAAATAGAAAATGAGGATATAATTCAAGAGACCATTCAGATATTTCCAAAACTATGAAAGATATCCAATTACCTGATTTCACGCTTAGATTGCATAATACTGAAATTACGAGCTTACAAACTATAAATGATGTTGAATATTTTAGTGCACCTGTATTAGTATCTTCCGACGTAGAGGGAAAGATAATATTTTGGGATTTAGTTAGTAGAAGACCAATTTTTACATATACAATTGACAAATTACCACATATTGTTTCAATAGAATATATTGCAGATTATAAATTATTTGCGATTCTTTCTAAAGACCACAAATTGAGAATTTTTAAGTTTATTAAAAATGATGAAGTTTCTTCCAAAGATAAATTTCAATATTCCTTTTACCTTGCATTCGAATGTCCTGTTAATACATTAAATTTTGCAAATTTTGTTATTCAAAGGCTTGACACTAAAGGTGAAAAGTTTCGACTTACATGTTCTAATACTCAGGACCCAGAAGGTATTGACGTATACGATTTTTATTTATATCAAAGGAACACATTAAAACGGATAAAAAAGAATTTGAGCTTCTTTAATATTGTTAATGAATTGCTTAATGATTCTGAATTATTCAAATTTGATAAATTAGGGATAGTTATGAAATTTGTTCAATATCAAGATAATATAATAGTAGTAGGCTATGAAAGTGGATTTATTATAGGATTCAAAATTATTAATGATTCAGAATCCTTACAGGAAAGTCAAATAAATATAAATTCATCAAATTTATTGGAGAGCCCTAGTGAAACATCAAACGATAAAAAAAAAACTTATTCGAATATTATTCAAATTATATATATATCTAAAGTTCATTACCCAGATCCTGTATTAAGTATGACTATCGATAAAGATACAAATGAAATATTGAGAGTTTATAGTGGGTCAGTTAAAAGTGAAATTGGTATCCATGATATTGAAATCGAAAAGAAGAGTAATGCTAGTTTAAATGTTGAAAATTTCCATACAGATACTAACAATTGTATTATAATAAGAAAGGATTTAAAATTAGGTTCAAAATATAGAGATGTGGGCTGCGAGCAGATTGGATTAATAAGAAAGAGTAAAAATTTTTTTATTATTGGGACTTGGGGTGGAATGACATTATTACTCGATAGAGAATTTAAGTTGATAAAGAAGATTATTCGTACTAAAAGCAACTTATTTGTGGATGAATCCCCTATAGGGAACCTTCAAAAGACTGAAAAGGAAAAAAAAAAGATATATAAGGTGACTTCAATAACTGACCTCGTTTCGTCTGAAGTACTTCCTGAATATGAGAAAACTAAAGATATAATAGTACACTCAAGAACTATTGGAGCCAGAAGAAGGCTTCTTGCAATCTTACAACATTCTTGGGTATACATTGGTTATGAGGATGGTTGTATCACTATTCACAAAATGTAATATTACAAATTACTTATGCATTATAATGAATATATGCAAATCTATATTTCTATATAATTAATATTAAATTGACATATTCTATAAGAAACTAAGATTATCTGCTCAAAAAGCTCATTAAGCCGTTCCCAGAATTATGTTCTTTATTACTTGCAATATTATGCACCAATCTATCCTTTTCGACAATATCTCTTATTAACATGCTCAATGCTACATCAACATTACAATCATCCATATTATCAACAGCAACAAACCCACACTTCCATTTTGTAGCTAATGTCCGCCCCCATTCTACTAAAACAGGACTAGCCAATTTATCATTTAAATGTGTGCATACGATAATAACAGGCGGAGGGGCATCCGGAGAGGAAGGCTCAATCTCAATAGAAGGAAGTTCAGTTTTATATTCTCTTAATTGTTGAAGTTTTTCTGTTCTTTCCTTTTCAGTTTTCCACATATTCTTCAGACTATAACCCAATGAATATACATCTTGCTCTTTACCCTTTTCCCAGCCCTTCTGGTAATTTCTAAACTCTGCCCATGCATCCAACATCGACGATCTGATTACTTCCAACAAAGAAAAACCACCATCAGATTTTTTGGTAAATGATGACCATGATTGATATTTATCATCATTATTATCATCATTTGAATCAGTTTTCTTTGAATCATCGAGATGAGCCTGCATCTGCGTTTTTTGAATGGACGTGTCATCATCATTATAAGTAGGTGGTTTGATATTATGAGATAATTCAGGGACAGCACTGTAGGTGAATATATATCCATCGATTTTCCCGTTTAACTCTGCAGCACCTGATGCAACTAACAATGAAGTTGTCGAGACCGCTCTTCTTGGTTCATCAGCCAGTCCATGTAAAATATTTTTACCCAAATTTCTAAATAGCGAAACTTCCAAAAAGGGAACAACCATTTCAGGCTTAAAACCTGGGGTATCTATAATATCAATTAAGATTGGAGTAAAATTTGGCGGTACGTAATTTTCTGGGATTTTAACAGATTCTTCAATTTCCTTCACTCTCTCAAGGTTAAACACATTCCTCTTAGTATATTTATATTTGTTTTTGACTGTACTGAAATATCTTGAATTTGAATCTTTACTACGAATTGATTGTCCACTACTAGTGTTTCCAGAATTCCCTTCACTATGATGCAGCTCATTTTTCGTTATATATTTATAATATTTGTTATCATTCTCAACAATATCGAAAGTTCTGGAACTATTATTTGGTTTAGATTTATTCTGATTTTTAACATTATTGAAATCATTTATGAAAGATTGAAACGTTAATGGAGATAACAAAACATATGGTGAAATCTGTGGAGATTTGAAAATTGGTTCTATGGCTTGAGAATTTGGAGTTCTTATTATTAATCTTTCATGGTTTTGAGAATCTAATAATGTCTTTGATAACTTTGAATTAGGGATATAATCGAAAAGCCAGTTATTTTGACTTCTTGTCGGGTAATGAGCTTCATGTACCATATTAACTGTCAATCTAGAGACAAACGATGTCTTTCCGGTAGAATCACCACCTAGCACAGCAATTCTGATTGGAAATTGTTCTGTCATATCTAATATGATTCCTATGAACTACTATAAAGCAACAATCTAACTGGGAGACAGAAAAACACAATAAAATCACTATGCTTTACCAGGAAAATTTTCTTCCAAACAATTAGTATCACAAATGAAATGCGTTTTCCTTTCCTCTTCAACTAACAGAACTCTTGTTGATTTTCAAATTGCATATTCAATTATCCCAAGGGGAAGCAAAATAGATAACCGGCTGGCAACAGCTTCCCAAGACCAGTTCACAGAAAATATGTTTATATTGAAAACTTATTATAAAAGGAAATAAAATAGTATACATCTCTAAAATATATACTATAAATCTGGTTAATTAATTGAAATTTCCTTATGTGTTACTGAAGAATTCATCGATTTTTGAAAAATCTTGAAAACCATCACGTGACTCATATTTATTTTAGTCACATGATTATCATTTGCGTATTAAATGATATTTTTTTTTTCAGTTGCAACCAAAGGTCAATAAAAAAAACCTCGTAAGTAATTTAAAAGATTTAAGTTGACTTTTAAGTAATTAATAGTGAATTAGTCGTTTGCTTTGGTATTGTACGTACATCTTACTTGCATCGTAATTGGAATCAATATCTTTATTTAACTCACTAGCCACATCTCGTTGTTGTTATACCGTACTTATTGAGGACACGATATATTGCTTTTATATTTACGTGCGTGTAACAAACGATTATATAATTGGGGATTCAAGTGAATTTTCGTTAATTGTAGGAAAGTATTGATAACTAAGTGAGATATTGCTTATTAACAATTTAATTGCATAGACATACGGAAAAGGAGAAAAAATGGTTTTATCTGATAAAGAGTTATTTGAATTAAACAAGAAAGCCGCAGTTGAAGGTTTTAAAGTCAAACCAAGATTGAATTATAATACTGTGAGTGGTGTTAATGGTCCTTTGGTTATCTTAGAGAAGGTCAAGTTTCCAAGATATAATGAAATTGTTAATTTAACATTACCAGATGGAACTGTTAGACAAGGTCAAGTTTTGGAAGTTAGAGGTGATAGAGCTATTGTTCAAGTCTTTGAAGGTACTTCTGGTATTGATGTTAAAAAGACTACTGTCGAATTTACTGGTGAAAATTTAAAAATCCCAGTTTCTGAAGACACTTTGGGTAGAATTTTTAACGGTTCCGGTAAACCAATTGATAATGGTCCAAAAGTTTTTGCTGAAGATTATCTAGACATTAATGGGTCTCCAATCAATCCATATGCTCGTATTTATCCTGAAGAAATGATTTCTACAGGTATTTCTACTATTGATACCATGAATTCCATTGCTCGTGGTCAAAAGATTCCTATTTTCTCTGCATCAGGTCTACCACATAATGAAATTGCTGCGCAAATTTGCAGACAAGCTGGTTTAGTTAGACCAACTAAAGATGTCCATGACGGTCATGAGGAAAATTTCTCCATTGTATTTGCTGCTATGGGTGTTAACTTAGAAACTGCTAGATTTTTCAAACAAGATTTTGAAGAAAATGGTTCTTTAGAAAGAACATCATTATTTTTAAACTTAGCTAATGATCCAACTATTGAGAGAATTATTACTCCAAGATTAGCTTTAACTACTGCTGAATATTTAGCTTATCAAACTGAAAGACATGTTTTGACAATTTTAACTGACATGTCTTCATATGCTGATGCTTTAAGAGAAGTCTCTGCCGCCAGAGAAGAAGTTCCAGGTAGAAGAGGTTACCCAGGTTATATGTATACCGATTTATCCACAATTTATGAAAGAGCTGGTAGAGTTGAAGGCCGTAACGGTTCTATTACTCAAGTTCCTATCTTAACTATGCCAAACGACGATATCACACATCCAATTCCAGATTTAACCGGTTATATTACTGAAGGTCAAATTTTCGTTGATAGACAGCTACACAATAAAGGTGTCTACCCTCCAATCAATGTTTTACCATCACTAAGTAGATTAATGAAAAGTGCTATTGGTGAAGGTATGACCAGAAAAGATCACGGTGATGTTTCAAACCAATTGTATGCTAAATATGCCATTGGCAGAGATGCAGCTGCTATGAAAGCCGTTGTTGGTGAAGAAGCATTATCTATGGAAGATAAACTATCATTAGAATTTTTAGAAAAATTCGAAAAGACCTTTGTCTCTCAAGGTTCCTATGAAAACAGAACTGTTTTTGAAAGTTTAGATCAAGCATGGAGCTTGCTAAGAATATATCCAAAGGAAATGTTGAACAGAATTTCACCAAAAGTTTTAGATGAATTTTATGATAGATCAAGAGATGAAGAGGAAGAAAGAGAAGAGGCTCAGGACCCAGACGTTCGTCCATCTCAACCTGAGGAAACTTTAATTTAACGCAGACTGAAGCATCATCAAATCTAAATGTATACTATACAGATAAATAAATATACAACAAATACAATGTCAATTACATTAAACAAGAATCGAAATAAATATATATTATAAAACAAAACAAAAAAACAACATGAAATTATAATGAAGTGCTGATTACAGAGCCAAAGTTATTAGTTATTAAAATATCTTGAATATGTACACAATTTTATTTGAATAATGATTTCATTATTTTCAATTGACTCTTCAATTGATTAGCAAATCGCAAGCAACATCAATTCAAAAAAAAATACAGGATTCACGTCTAGATGCATATTAACACGCCATATTGCTCAGCAATAATCGATTACAAGTCGTACATCGATGCATCGTACCCAGTCTCGAAAAACATCAACAGAATACCAGAGATGATGAAAAATGATGCAATCGATCTTAACAAAAAGACAGAATCAAAATTAATTAATTTAGTTTGTTGAGACATAACGAGATTGTAGCGTTTGCAAATTAGAAAAGGGCCTTGTCGATCTTAAACTCTCTAAAAAACCCGTCTGCAACAACCAGAATCAATTCAATGACCAGTTAAACTTTATTTTATATACTGATATACTGATATACTGATATACTTATATACTGATATACTTATATATACATACATATATATATGTATGTAAATAAGTTTCAATAACATTTTCTTCGGCATTTGTTCTCTTAGTTTCTTTTCAGTATAGCGGCTTTAGCAAAACGATCGAATTTCTTTGGCGTTCCTGCGGCAATTATACGTTAACGACGAAAACAGGCAATAGCAAGACGGCCGTTTGCTGTCAAAACGCTTGACAGCAACCGATGTTACTTTCGAAATATGACAAAGTGCCAGCTGGCAGTACCGGAATATAGGGCCGGAAGGCAGGGCCCTGGCCAGTGACTACGGGCAGGTCTGTGACGTTTGTGCCGATGCGCAGGACTGGCCTCGTTGCGGCCCCTTTCTTTTCTTGCATCCCCTTGTCAGTGCAGGCAATACAGAAACGCCTGACGACATGGCGAACTCCATTGTGTCCAGCGTGTGCACACGCTTTTTTGCGTTAGAAAGTGTGCTACAATGGACTTTCGTGTCTCGGGGTTATGATATCGATTCCATTACAGGTCACGTGACCTATAATGGACACATCGCATAAATTCAATAAGCACACATGAGCGAACTGTATGCATTTGGCAAGAACAAGTTCGAGGTTATTGCTATTGCCAGTAGAGTAGAATGTGGTATGCCTGCATGCTTGTAGGGCTGCGATGATGTTGCTAGTGTGTGTTGGATGGATAGGTGCTGGTTGGAAGAGTTGTGGAGGTGTCTCAAGGGTTCTACGTGGTTAGAGGAATATACGAAATTGCCAAATATGTATGTGAATATATATGTAAACGGATACTTCAATACGGGTTGATATATGTATAAATTGGAGATGGGGCTAAGGTAAAGAGTATATTGGTAGCCACGGTAGGATCACGGTACTTTGGAAAAAATGTCTAAACAAGCGTTAAGAGATGCGGCCAGTAATATGGTGAAAGTGCTTCAAAAGTTCCCAGATGAGCGTATTAAACATGTTATCTCATTTAAGGATGTCCAGATTCAGAGATTTGAGCAGGTGTTAGGCTCTAAGAGCAGTAAAGTTGCGGACTCTGCGAAACCATCTATTGCGGAAATCAAGGACATTATTAACAGAACGTCGAGTCCATTGGGTTTGAATAAGGATTTATTGAAGAAAATTCAATCTGCTTTACCGCAAGAAGAGTTCAGTGACGTATCGATAAACGAGCAGATCAAGGCGTTAAACAATTTGACGAGCAATAAGTTCAAGAATTACTATCTGGTTGGTGATAAGATATATAGGCCTGCTGGTAATCCAAATTACTACCAGAGATTATTGGATGAATTGGACGGTAAAAGAAAAGAGAGTCTATTGACAGCTTTCAGAACAGTTGTATTTGGAAAGTAAGGTTGTATGCTGGTAATTGCTTTCCTTTTTTTCACTGGTACTTAAAAATATAACTTCATATACATATCTAACTTATAAATTGCATGTAAATAAATGAAATAATAAACTGATTCTTAATTGATGATAAAAGGTAGAATATTTCCAGTAATTGAAATATCATTCTTGGGAGTAATAGGCTTTTACAGTTTAGCTCCATATAATTGAAGCTAATCAATTAAATTTATAATCAATTTTAAGAAAATTTGAGAAATATTTTTTTTAAAACACGTTTTTTTATTATTAATACTGAAATAAGCTAAATATGGACTATACAAAAAGTTAAATTAATTTAAAATTGAAATAGAGCAGTTAAACTTATTTAGCAGCCTTTTGAGCAGCCTTGGTGACCTTACCAGCCTTGTCAGACTTGACAACAGACTTGATAACACCGACAGCAACAGTTTGTCTCATATCTCTGACAGCGAATCTACCTAATGGTGGGTAGTCAGTGAAAGCTTCAACACACATTGGCTTAGATGGAACGAATTTAACTAAAGCAG